>PVIR01003574.1:0-87144 GCA_004026965.1 Petromus typicus
TGAGAAAATGAAGATGTAAATGAGTCCTAGCATTGTATGTTATATATTGTGAAATAGAAAATGCTCAATGTAAAATAAGGTGAAAGGGGACAATGTTGAGATTGTAACAAAAAAGTAAGGAAACAAATTTTATGTATATGGGTGGGTGGTAGGGTGGGTAGGGCTATGGGAAAAAATGAGAATTAAGTTGTGTCTTATATTGGTACAAATCCCCATTACGGAGTGCAATCATGATATGTATATTTAATGTACCAATAAAGATTAAAAAAAAAAAACACCTGCATGCAAGTATTTTATAGCAGCTTTTGTCACAACAGTCATGGTGGAATGTCATTCAGCAGGTAAAGAGATAAGCTACATTGTCACATGAGATCTTGTTAGCACAGAGAATGAATGATTACTCAAAGATGAGACTTAGTTCAATCTCCAGGAAAGCCAGAGGGGTTGCTCAACTGAGAGCACTCAGAGTTAGAGAAACACTGAAGCTGAAAACTCTGATCTTTATTTAGAATATCAATGTAAGAGAGGAAAAAAAGGAGGAGAAAGAACCTCTTTGAGAAACTATCTCAAGCTTAGGCACCTTTCTTGGAGAAAGGTAAAGGACCATGACCATACACAACAGGCCTCATTGATAATAAACATGCTGTTTAATCATTCATTCTTCACACAGCCTGTGTGTTTCTGCCTTTCAGATTAACCATTCACTCAATGGCTAAATCTCCTGAACTGTATTACATCGACACAGGGAATATTATTCAGTGATAAACTAAAATTAGTGAATGAATCATGAAAAATATGGATGCATCATAAAACACTGGATGAATTATTTCAATTTTAACAGTCTGCTTATATCCGTGGTCACCCTTCCTGTGACTTTCATTACCCAGAGTCAAGTATGATTCAAAAATATTAACTTGAAATTTCATAAAATAAATAATTCACAGGTATTAAATCATGCACTGTCCTTCATAATGTGACAGGATTTCCTGCCCTCCTGATCTGTCCCCTGGGGTGTGAATCCCTCCCTCATCCAGGGTTTTCACACTGCATACTCTGATTCCTGCTCCTAGTCAGGTAAAAGCTGTTTTGATGATCAGATGGGCTGCCAGGATACCATGGGACTTGTGTTCAACATTTTACCTAAGAACAGTTGCAGTAGGATTCAACAAGACTGAATAGAAAAGATCTAAGACCCCTACTCCTTAAACTTTTTAATGAAATTGAAAGGAGGCAATATGCTCACAGTATTCCTAGAAGCAATATTGCCCTCATATCAAAGACAGAGAAGGATCCAACCAAGAAAGAAGACTACAGGCCAATCTCACTATTGAACACAGACACAAAAATCCTCAATAAGATACTGGCAAACAGACTGCATCAAATCACTGAGAAGATCATACACTATGATCAAGGTAGATTTATGGTAGGCATGCAAGTATTGTTCAGCACACTCAGATACATCAAATCAACAGAACCAAGGAAAAAGTCATATGATTGTCCCAATAGATGCAGAAAAGCATTTGTCAAAGTCCAACATCCACTCATGATAAAATCCTTGAGAAAATGGGAATCTAAATCTGTCTTAATCTAATAGAAAATCTCTATGACAAAACAATGGTCAACATCCTACAAAATTCTCAACTCAATTCTCAACACCTGAAAGCTTTCACTCTAAAATCAAAAATAAGACAATGATGTTCACTATCACCACTCCTATTTAATATAGTTCAGCAAATATGATCCAGTGATCAGACAAGAGAAAAAATAAAAGAAATATGCATACAGAAGGAAGTTAAATTAATATTATTTGCAGATGGCATGATACTCTATAAAAAAGACTCCACAAAGTCAACCAAAAGACTTCTAGATTTAATAAACAAATTCTATTACATATCTGGATACAAAGTCAACACTCAAAAATCAATAGGGTTCTTGGATACAAATAACAAAATCACTATGAAAGAAATTAGGGAAACCACATCTTTCACAATAGCACTAAAAATGAAATACTTAAGAGTCAACTGATGTCTGACAAAACAAATCATCTTTAGTTTGAAAACTACA
Source organism: Petromus typicus (assembly GCA_004026965.1). Classification (NCBI taxonomy): domain Eukaryota; kingdom Metazoa; phylum Chordata; class Mammalia; order Rodentia; family Petromuridae; genus Petromus; species Petromus typicus. The sequence continues at coordinate 2,065 of PVIR01003574.1, forward strand.
GCACTCTGAAAAAGGAATTTGAAAAGGGTAAGAAAAGGAAAAGATATCACTTGCTTTTGTGTAGGAAGACTCAACAGAAAGAAAATAGTCATACTTCCAAAGTTGTTATACAATTTTAATGAAATCCTGATCAAAATTCTAGTAGCATACCTTACAGAATTAGAGAAGGCAATTCTGAAATTTATTTGGAGTCAGAAGAAATCTAAAATATCAAAAGTATTCTGTACAACAAAAGCAAGCCAGGAGGAACCACTGTTCCTGACTTGAAATTATACTACATACCTGCCGCTATCAAAACATCCAGGCAAGGAAGAAAATAAAATGAGAAAAGAAGGAAAAATGGAAACAATTTTGTAAATAAGGAAGAAAAGAGAGGTTGAAGCAAGGAGATGGGAAAAAAAAAAAGAAGAAGAATCAAGATATTTCACATACAGGTACAAATTCCCTATGATGAATGTGATCATTATATATATTTAAAATGTACCAATAAGCTTAATTAACTTTTAAAAAGGAGTGGCCCTGAAGCTCAAGAGTAGGAATGCAGCTAACTCAATATGCCAAAGGAAAGTAAGCTGAAGTTTGATTCCCTGGGCCAGGGAGTTAGCTCAATGGTTCCAGCGTCTGTCTTGCAAGCGCAAGGACCCGAGTTCGATCCCCGGTAACCACATACCATACTAGGTGTGGAGACTCATGCCCAGCAGCAACCAGTACCACATACCACAGTGCCAGGCGTGGTGGCTCACGCCTGTAATCCCAGCACTTGGGAGGCAGAGGCAGGAGGATTGCTGTGATGTGAGTTTGAGGCTGAGCTCAGGGCCAGCCTGAACTACAAAGTGAGACCCTGTCTCAAAAAAAACTAAAAAAAAAAAAAAGTTTGATTCTTTTATGGGAAAGATGAAAGTTCTTCACTTAATAAGCAGAGAAAAATATTGCATGAATAGGTTACTAAGATACATAGTAAGAAAGAATATTCTATGTGGAAAATTGTGCCAGTGTTTTCACTTTCTTAAGAATTTTTTTTCGCAATTTTTTTAGAAATCCATGCCAATATTTCAGTTGCACTTCAAAATACAAAATCTATGGGTAAAATGTACAATAAGTGCTTAGTTAATATGGAAGAATCATTAAATGTGTAGACAATGTGAACAGATGTGTTCTGAGTGATGGTAATTTGTTGCACCAGAAAGCACTGAGCCCATACAAAGACTTCATTAAGGGATCCCCTGAAACTGACACCAATTTGTGGACTGCAAGAAAGAGACGGTTATACAGATTCAGGAATATATTTGGAGTGAGAAGTGTGAAAATTGTTGGAGAATCTGCATCTGCCAGTGTAGAAGCTGTTGTCACATTTCTGGCAGAGTTGAAGAAGTTAAGAGAAAAGGTACCATCCAAGGCTCTATGTACAGTTTGGTCCCATCCGTAGTTCCAGGCAATGCCTGAGGATTGGATTATGTGCTCTACAGATAAAGGAGAACTATTACAGATATAACATTGTGTAAAAGCAGATATTATTAAAACTAAGCAAAAGGAGAAAGAAAGCATACTCCTTTTGGTAGGGGATTAGAGTTGCAGACATTAGTATGAATTTATGGTTAGTTTTACCTGCATTGAAATCTTGGGAGAAATGTACATAATACAGATTAGTATACAGTGGTGTATTTCACTGATTTCTCAGACAACAGGATCTAAAAGCAGTGATATCCCAACAGCAATGAGCATACCCTAAGCCAAGAACTTAGCTCCTAATACCATTCAGTAAAAGGAACAGGGAATCTTTGGGATAAGGTTCGTTCTAGGATGAGAAGAGGAAATATACAAGCAAAGGCCAGAGAATCTTGTAGTTACAAGAAGTAAGGAATTACTTTTTTCAAAATCACACAGTGTTAATAATAAAACCAGCGACACAAGAGCCAATGGACATAACATCCTGTCAACGGCCCTATCACCCTGAACTCACCCTATCTCCTCTGGAAATAACATCCTATGGACAGAGCTAGAAAAATCTGAGCACAAAATAAAGCTGTATTGGATTATATCCCAAAGTATTAAACAAACACCCACTAGATCATACTGATAAAAATAAATAAGTAGACAAATACATTTTAAAAAGGGAAGAATGGACAAATTTCCAAAGCAAAAGTTTCCCAGTAGTTTATGTAAATAAATATTCTTCCCTCAAGAAAATGGAACATAATTCTCCCTTCTTTCTTCATGGGCTGTGCTTATTGGTTTTATTCTAAACAGTGAAGATAGAAAAAGAAGAGGGCAGGGAGTGACTTCAAAAGAGGAAGATAACGCATGACTTTAGTCACGTGGCCAGGTCAGCAGGTCATCATGGACAGAAAAGTCATAGGAACGGTGTTACTCTTGACATCATAGGGTAGAAATCACACTTTACTTCTATGATCTTCTTCCCTAAGACACATTTCCCTACTCTAGTCCTTAGGTGAATGTAAAACAAATGCCAGCAGCAAGATTTCCTGTAATACACCTGATCAGTCTTTCTCAACATTTTAGGTTCATAAAATAATAAGGACAAGTCAATCTTTCTTGTCAGTATACAAAGAAGTTTCCTCAGATGTGCACTTCAGAAGACGTACAAGTACTGTGTCAGATCGTAGAGGCACAGATCAAATTCTCAGATGAATTTACATGGTTAGTTCCAACCATGTTCAGATTCTGGTGGCGCATTTTTCTGTTCATTCCTGTCAAGCATATCACCAACATGTTTAAGTGCATTGATCACTTTTTCTAAAAGTTGAAATACTACTGCACACCTGTCAAAAAGGATATTTTAGTAGTGTGATGATTTCTAGATGAAAATCCCTACAATCTAGTAAAAAAATTACAAAAATTCTAATCAGAGGAAGAAAAAGCCAGGGATCAAAACCCCATTGATAATCCAGTCAAAGTTCCACCAGGACACCTGAAACTATTTCATGATGAAGGATATGTGCACAATGCAAAGCCCCTGGTTTTTGACTGACAGAAAAAACTCAATGCACAAACAATTGAGGATTAGTTAACCGACCTTTTTTGATCACTATTAAAACACCCTCAATATTTGCATATTTCTGTACTCATCTGAATTCTGACCATATCATGCAATAAATATTTATGTAACTAATTATTAATTGACCACCTACTATGTACCTCTCAACAGGTTAGGTCTGTGAGTAAATGACTATTCCATCAATTTAGTTTACATTAATTATTTTCTACTATGCTGGGATCTTCCATAAGTGCACTGTTGTACTTCTACAATTTCCTTATCAATTTTCTACTACAAACACTCTCATTTTATCAGTTTCAAATCTGTAAGTAAAGGCAGAGGAAGTGATTACTCAAGCTTATAAGTGCTGGGGCAGGAACCAAAGAAAGTCTGCTGAAGCACAGAATTCTGAAAGCACTTTGTGAAGACTTCTCTGTGCTGTCCTAGGAACATGAAGATACCATGAATCTTTCTTATCCATGGTCAAATCTCATATTTTGGAATATACACACATACATAGTGAGATACTGAGTGTTGAATCCAAATCTAAACACAAAATTTATGTGTGCTTCCTGAAAATCTTGTATGCATAGCCTGAAGGTAATTACAGGAAATATTTTTAAATAAGGTGAATTTCTACTTTAAAAAATGAATTATGATGTTGAGATTGTAACAAAAAAGTAAGGAAACAAATTTTATATATATGGGGGGTGGTAGGGTGGGTGGGGCTATGGGAAAAAATGAGAATTAAGTTGTGTCTTATACTGGTACAAATCCCCATTATGGAGTGCAATCATGATGTGTATATTTAATGTACCAATAAAGATAATTTTAAAAAAATGAATTATGATAAAGGACACATTGGTGTAAATCACCCTCTAAATACTCCCTTCCGCTTCAAATGTGCTTATCTCATCATCTTGCCCCTTTCTGAAGCTCTTGCGGAAATTCTCTTCCACGAGCATCTTTTTGTTGTACCACGATGTCAGCTTCAATGTTCAGAATTGACTCAAAATATTTACTTTTCTTGGTCATTTACATTCTGAGAAAGAAGCAGAAGTTGTGTGGTGCCTGCCGGGTCTGGGGTGGTGGATAGGGATACACCATACTATGTTCACTTTTCCATTTGGTCCCTCGCGGCAGCAGCATTCACCATAGTTTTTAGCCCACTTTATTAAAGCCATGAAAGAGAACTCCCAAAACAGCTTCAGAAAGTGGCAAAAACTATAGGATAAGTGTGTGTGAAGCAAGGAAAATATTTTCAGGGAATTAATGTCCATTTATTTTTTTACCGCCATGACTTTTAAAATTTAAATATCCACTGTATATTTTGACCATCCTGGCACGGTGTTTTTAGACTGGCTTTGCTTTCACTGTAATCTGATAAATGAGGTCAAATGGAGAATTTTCTACCTGTGGATTATGTCAGCACTCAAAAAGCTTCAAAATTGGGAGCACTGTGAAGTTTAGATTTCGAGGTTAGGAATCATGAACCTGCACAATGGAATGTGCAGTCTAGTTAGAGCAACAGATACACAGACATGACAAAGATGGCAGTAAGCAGGTGAATGAGGCAGCAAGAGAGGTGAAAAGAAGGGACAGTTGGCTTAGGTCTTAAAATGAACCAGAAATGGAGGATACAAGAGAGAAACAAGGAAAATTTTCTGGACAGAGGAAATCACACCACAAAGGAACATGAGTGGGAAGCTGGGAATGCTGGGCCCTTGTGAGCAGGAGATAGTGTAAGAAGGAAATATATGAAAGGAGTGACGAGAGAGGTCATCAGGACTAGCTTGTGGAGGACTTTGACTGTCGAGCTCTAATTTTTTAACAACGACATGGAGAACTGTGAATAAATTTGAAACAGGTGGGTGAAACAGAACTGGAATTTACAAAAGCTGCTTTAATCTACCAACAGACTGTCTCAAAATTCCTGCTTGGCTCCCTGGGGAGACATCAAAAAACACCTTCCCCATACAGATAGGGCTCAATTTCAAACCAGTGTAAGATGTAAAGCTCCAAGGAATGAACAGAAAGCTTCAAGTCTTGGAGGAAGAGAGGCAAGTCCCTGAAAAGCCTCCTTCTCATCCCACTCCTGGACAGCTATAGTGATAACATCTGCTGGCTAAGAAAGGAGCATGAGAAGTACATGACAGGTGTGACCTGAGTCCTTTGGTCTCTGGTGCAGAAGCAGAAAATGCTGGAGAACAGGACTGAATCTCACAGTGAAACTTGAGGGATAATTATAGGAACATCAAACTTGGGATAAGCCCTTTGACCTCATATGGAATATCCTGTGACTGTGCCACTAGATAGACTATTTCAAGCCTGAAAGAGAATTATTCTAGGGAAAGGGAAATTTTCACATTTCTTCTAAACAGCTAATGTTTATAAGGAGACATGAGGAGCTAAAATTAAACTGCCTTAGATATTTGGCTTCTACACTGACTTTTGAAACTCACAAAGGACTTTGTGCATATTATCCACAGCCATGGGAAATGAGTTTTTGCAATTCTCTACAGAGCAGAATCTTAAGCAGATCCCTTAGGCCTCCAGCTCCAGGGCTGAGCAGCTTGACTCAGTCTGCAGGACAAGGTATCTACAGAGAAATAAATTAGTACTAGATTCCCAAAGAGGATGCTACCTCTGTGTTCTTCCACTGGGCAATGCAATTTCTCTTTAGTCAAGACCCAAACATGCCTCTTTATAGCAAGTGCTGGCCTTATAGTTCCTTCCTTGCCAGGCAGTTTCTTTCTGCTTAGGCATCATGAACTCATTAGAAAAGCTATTAGGAAAGAATCCACCTTGTGCCAAGAGATACATGACGAGTTTCAACCATCCACTCACCATTGCCATGTTCTTCAATAGAAAGCCACCTAAAGAATAAGGATCATGTATGCAAATAAAAGGTGCACATAGACATATTTTGAAAACATAATGTTGAATTACGGGAAAGCACAAAACTACTCTTAGTTTTTGGGATCAATTACCTAATACTATGTATAATTTATGGGTTCTACTAAAGGAGTAAAAGTATGAAAAAAATATATGTGGGAAGGTATTACCATTTGCATAGGTCCTTTAATGACTGACAGGCGCTGAAAACTTAATACTCAAAATTATAGATTAGAGATTCTTGGAAGTGGGGCTTTGGTGGCATGATTGTGCCACAGGGGCTGTGCCCACACAAATGATAAATCCATTACAGATTAATGGGTTATCAAAGCCCCACGAGGGGTGGCTTTGTTATAAAATCAACCTCTCTCTAGCACATACCCTCTGTCTCCCTTTGTGGTATCCTTGGCCACGTCATAATGCAGTTTTGTTGCCACATGATGATGAAAGCTTTTCCCACACTGCTCTTGTCTATAGGACATTCTCTAGAAGAAAAATGAGTGGCCTGGTATCTTGAGAACAATGCATTTGGTGAACAAAGAAATAGGATGAGGTGCTGGAAAGGTGAACTGAGTCACTGCTGTGAAGCACTTTATTGGCCACGCAAACAGATCTGGCCTAAGAGGTATTTCCCTGAAGCCTTTCCTGACCCTTTCGCATCTTCCACTCTACCCACACACGCTCAGAAACTTCTAGCACTAATATAATGACGGCATCTGCAGGATTATTATGAGAATTAAGTGAATTCATCCATGTAAATCATAGTGCCTGGATCAGTCATTGTAACTGCTTTTAATGCTCTCATTTTGATTGTTGCTGTTTTGTCTCTAGTTCCATTCAAAGCAAATAGACATAAAAGTAGTAATTGCATTAAATTTTCAAGCTGAAACCAGTTAGCTTCCCTGGATCCAGGCCCTCCGCTCCAGCCAGCAGTTCACATTCTCACTGACATACATCACTGTGAACTGAGTCTTCACTTTTTATGGAGGGTCCTCAAAACAGTGATTCTAGACTCTCCATGGAGACTAGTAAAAATGGCTGCAAGTTGCCCCAGATTATTTCTCTCAGGATGCAGAGGCTCAGGAAGGAAACTTGTCATAGTGGCTGGTCTGTTTCCTTATGGCCATGACCTTTCTCTGGGGCAGGCAAATTCAAGAGCATTGGCCAATCTATCCCATTGCCCATGTTTGTAAGATCCAGGAGATGCAAAGATTTTCTTCACTTTACAACACTTTTGAAATAACAAGATGCATGTCACTCCATAACCCATGAATATTGTGTACAAATTAAATTTTCAGCATTCATAAATGAGGTTTGATGGGTGCATGTCTATTCCTTTGTGGTTGACCCTTTACAGAAGTAGCTTGCTGACCTCCAACTAGATCTGTGTCCTTGGGGACTTTTTCCAGGATTATCTCACTCATTTTAATGGCTCTCTGTGCTTAGTGATCTCCTTTATGGTTAGAAAATACATACTTAAAGTGAACAAGTAGCTTCCCATAGGTCTACATTTAGTAGGTGGCGGGGCGGGTGGGGGGCGGCAGTTGGAATGCTCATAAAGAATAAGTTTGCTCATTCAGTTGCATTTTCTTTAGACTCATCTGTCTTGTTCTGCCTTCTAAAAAATTAAAGGACTTATTACTAAGAGAAGAGGCATTAAATGGTGAAGGAGAAAGTTTCCATAATAGTCAATAATGTGGTGGGGGCAGGGCCCAGTGTTTCAGAAAGAATCAGGCACAAGTTGTATATAAGGAGAAAAGACCTTCCCAGAAGACAAGACTGATTTCTGGATGTAGAAAAGAAAGCATGCCAGGCTAAGCCCAACGTGACAAGGCCTTGATTCCCCACCAATAACATTATGCAGGTTATTTTGCTAACCAACATAGTCTGTTCAGTGTGACAGTGGAGCAGAGATAACTCTTTTCCCCCTGAAGTCTCCTCCTTTTACTTCAGCTTTGAACCCCAGATTTAGCTGGGAACATAGCTGCTGTAATACAGATTATATTTCTCAGAATTCCTTGTTGCTGGTTAGGGCCATGTGATAAATGCTGTCCAAAGAGCTCTAAGCCAAGCCAAGGGGTCTGCAATGCTACGAAGCATCCTTTAAAGAGAGTTAAGGAAACTGATTGTGCTAATTACATCTTCATACTAGTAGAAATAAGATGTGGTGGCTGGGGCTCAGCAGTTGTTTTTGGGCCATGGGTGAATGCTTTCTCAGAGTCATGAGATGGTGTTATATCATGTCCATTTCACAGATAACAGCAAAGGCAAAATATATTGAAGCAACAGAGTTATTGTGGTGATTGGTGTCATTTATTGAGTCCTCTCTTATGCCAGACATGATGCTTAAAGCTTTTACATGCTTTATCTCATTTAATCTTCAAAAAAGCATAAAAGTCTGTTACTCTCCCTATCGTATGGAATTAGAAACATACATGTAAATAGTGGAAAAACAGGATTTGGGGACATACTCTCAGCTATGGAGGGCAGTGAGGCCACAGGGACCTCACACAGGATACACAGGTACCAAGTGGGCAGCAAAGACTTGAACTCAGTTATGACTGATTTCTAAACCTACCCTTCCCAGAAGACCAGGCATTCTGAGAGGTTCTGGGAGCCAATACAAATGCTCCTCATGCTCAAAACTGGTCCAGATTTTGGGTACAATGTGGTACAGACTCTAACAGGGGCCTTGGGAATGAGCATGAGCTTCACTATAGGTATTGCAGGAAGCCACCAGAGGAGTAGGAATCAGAGAGTGACACATTTTTAGTAAAGTTTTTTAAAAATCACTCGGGACACTTTGTAGAGAACAGACTGAGGGAGTGGGAGCAGGATCGTTAATTGCATAATGCAACTTTCTTACTGCACAGAGACATTTTCCTTGTAAGAACATTCAAATCTTCAAATAAAGCAGACATCACTCTCTACCAGTGCATGGAGGCTGCTGTGGTTTCCTTTATCATCCTGGAGGGAGCTTTTTCCCTCCGAAACACAGTGCTCACACTCACACCTAGGTGTGCTGAGGATTCAAGAAAGTAAGAAGAGTGTCCAGACTATTTTCTGCCAAAGCCAGCAAACCAATCAAGAGTAAGAAAGAAGGAGGTACCTGGGACCAACCATAACCCAGGGTAGATGCCTACAGGTCATTGTTGAAGTAGATGGTGTGTTGCGCAGCTTTCTGTCAGTATACCAAATATCCAAGATAATCAGTTTATAGAGAGAAATGGTTTACTATGGCTCACAGTTTTGGATATTTCAGCCCATGAGTGTTTGGGCCATGGCTTTGGACCTGTGGCAAGGAAGCCCATCATAGTGAGACTATGTGGTGGGGGAAAAGTTTTCCACCTCATCATGAACCAGGCAGCCAGGGAATAAAAAAAAAAAAATCAAAGTGTGCCAAAGTCCCACAATTCCTTTCAGGGCAGATTGTCAATGATAACATCCTCCACTGAGCTCTTCCTATTAAAGGGTCCACTTTTCCCAACTATTCTGACCTGGGAACCAAGCCTTTAATATATGGCCTTTGGGGAACATTTGCCCCAACCTATAGCAATTAAACACACACACACACACACACACACACACACACACACACACACACACACACACATTCTTTTTTCCCACTGATGGGCATTTGGGATGTTTCCAAGATTTAGCTGTCACAAACTGCTGCTATATACATGGATGCACATATATCACCATGGTAGGATTCTTTTAATTCTTTCTTGTATATACCAAGCAGGGGAAGAGCAGGGTCAAATAGGAATCTTGGAGACCAATTTAAATGGTGAAATTACCTATACAAGCAAATAAGTCATAAAAGTGAGAAAAATGTTGTACTGATCATATCATTAAAAGGACACTCACTGACAGTGTAAGAACTAAAAGAAGATTGTCCCCTTGTCCGATCCCAGCTTTGAAACTTCATGCCACTTACTCAAACTTTTCAATGCTCTGGGCATGCCCAAGAAATCCTGAATATTTATTTAAGGATTACAAATAAATTTTAGTGAGTAGGTTAATTTGTAATATAGAGTTCACAAATAACAATGGATCAAAGATTCTATTATAGGTTCCCCTTGTTTTACAACAGAGATATATCCTAATCATACCAGTTTCAATTGAAATTATTTTAATAATCTACAGTGCACTTAGTACACCTAAATTACCAAATGTCTGAGCTTAGCAATACAGCACACAGTCTGGGTTAGGAGGGTTAGCTTGCTGTTATTACCTCACATCATGAGATAAAATCATGTCACATCAGGGAGAAGTTCCATATTCTGACTTTGAAGTATGACTTCTACTGCATTTGTGTTAATTCTGCACTGTGGCAAAGTTGACAAATTGTAAATAAAACATCATCAGCCAGGAATCATCCAAGCATAGACCACTGGAGTGCTCTGTCCCAGATACCTCAGCAGGTGAGCGTCAGAGTCAGGATTCTGAACTTGGGCCCTCACTTTGCTTTCACACAGCCTGGCCTTCTTTGCTTCCTCTGTCACAGCTGTGTGCAAGGGGCAGTGGATGGAAAGCTGGGATGTCCTTATAAAAGACACACATTTACAGTGAGCAGAAATGCAGCAAGAAGAGGAGAACTTGTGGGACTGCATTTAAAGAAAGTAATCCTGGAGGTGAACACAACACAGTCAGCACTTGGCAAATAGTCCCTGCTCCCATGCATGTGAGAGAACATTTAAGAAAATTTCTTTAGATTGCATCCATGGTGTTTGACCCAAGACCAGGTGCTATGTTTGAATTTGTCTTGAATAAATCCAACTGGCAACTCACCAGCCATGGAAGATACTGTAAATTTAAATGCAAAATATTCATGGAAAGCTAACTATCACAGAGATGCCAACAGATATTTTCAGATTATTGAATCTGCATTTTGAAACACTGTAATATCCAACTGTAAAAACGGCAACACTGCCACAAAACAAAGAGACAGAGAAATTTTAAAAATAGATAGGATGGTCAGGAAAAATGTTGGGAGTTTATTCATTTAGAAAACTCTATCACTGGGTTAGATACCAATTAATTGCTAAGATACTGAATGCTCAAATGCTCTATGTTCAGGGAGATGTCACCAGTTGAATATGCTGCTTTGCTAATTGAATGCATAATATGAAAAAAAGTTAAAAAGAAGATGCCACACATGAACAAGTTAAGATAGAATGCAGACTAAAATATGAAAAGAATCAAGCAATCAAGATAATTTTAAAAAGAGACTTGGAGTAATAGTTGCATTAAATTCTTAAGTACTGAAAAGCAAACCTCTGGTAGATTACCAAGCTCAAAGAGAGCTGGAGGCCTGATGAATAAAGCCCTTCCAGGGAGCGATTTAGAATGAAAACTGGTGCAGGACACAGAATAATGGGAAAGGCTTTGACACACTCCATGCTGAGTGCTTCATGGAGACACCAGGTAGGTGACTCTCCAGGCAGAAAATTAAAAGGACTAAACAAAACAAGCAAAAAAAATTTACCTACTCTGATGATTACTCAATTTTAAACCATTGAGTTTCTGATGCATTTGTAGAATGTCTATCTCCCTTGGGGCTGAGATTTGTGGCAGGTGAATCCTGGGGGAAAATAGTTCCTGCTCTTAATAGTTCTCTAGTTCTCTTTCTTAGTAATAATAATAATAATGACTAACATGTATTGGGTGCTTGTCATGGACTTTGCATCAGACCAAACAGCCAGTGCATATTCCCTTGTTTACCCCACTTTAAATATAATTATTCCATTTTGCAGATGGGGAAGCCAATACTCACAGTTTAAGTACATTTTGTAATAAGTAACAGTCCAGATTTGAACCCAGATCTAACAGCTCCAAATCATGAATTTTTAATCATTTTACCAAACAGTTTCTCAAGGATAATATTGTTTGAAAAGATTATAGTGTCACACAGTACAATACCTAAACAGCCCGGCTTGCCTCTCACCCAGCCCTAATTGCACTTCTTTTCAAAAACAGGATAGCTGAAGGTAATGAAGATTACAAAATCTGTGAGGAAGTATGTTAGCCTTTCCATTTCACAGATAAGGAAACTGTGGCACCGAGAGGTTCCATGATTTTCCCATGATGCACAGCTGTTGATGCAGGTGGGAACCCAATCAGGTGGGCACCATGGCCCATCATCTTAAGTAAGAAAATACAGAATGAAAAGTTTCTGCCTGTTCTAGAAGCATCTCTGATGCAGGACCTTGGCATTTTAGAATATTGGATGATTCTCAACTATAGACAACCCATGAGCTTCTGAAAACACAGGTCAAAGATATGAACTGTGATCCTGGAATATAACTGTTAGGTTGCACCCCTTTCTTGAGAAATGCAAAAAAGATTCACAGACGTTCTAAAATCCAGCTGCACACCTGTGTGCTTCCGTTGGTTAATGGTTCTCTACTTCACTGTTTTTTTCAATTTTTCTCTATCCTCTGAGTCTAGGGTCTTTTCTGGGCTCTGTTCTAAGGTCTTTGAGATCTATTCCTTTCATATGAAATAGGCATTGGTTGCAACTGAATGGTTTTCTCAACCTACTTGTATCCATACAAATGTGGAAGTCCCGAATCCTCTTCTTTTTCAAATTTCTCTGTTGCCATCTGCTAACACTCACTTAAAACCTTTGTGTAAGCTCCTTACAGTGACTAACTCCAGCCTAAAAAAATCATATCTGCAATTCATTTTAATTGCAGGTTTCCTTCTCTTTTTGTAGTGTTAGGATGCTGGTAGCAACTCTGAAGATTCTTAGGAGCCTCAAAGACATTGCCTTAAATCCATCTAAGGTCTTACCTAATTCCGAGAGAGCTATCCAATCTCAGCTCGAAAAGAGCCCTCCCATCTTCAGCACACTTTCAATTCTACACAGCACTTTTGTGGTGTCATTCAGTTGGTTTCTGCAGCATTTCAAGCAGGGAGATTTTATTCTTCTATTTTTTAAGTGAGAAAACTGAGATTTCGGAGGGGAAGATGTCAACTGGCCAAGGTCACCAAGTGAGGTGTCCAGGACAAGTCAGTCCAATTATCCCCTGGACCTCTAGAGCCACACTACTAGCTAGAAAGCTCACTTGTGGTTCCCAGGCCCCCTGGTGAGTCTTCTGCACCTGAGGAAATGATTTTTGCAGGCCATCTTCACTCAACGGAAGATACTACAGCAGGGAGGCCGCTGTGGTCTTTGGGACAGAACAAAATACTTCCCCCAAATGTACTTTCCCCTCTCCTGTGTCCTTTCTGACCTCTCCACTTCAGGACTGCAAGGGCTGCCTTGGAGCTTTATCTAACACGCATGTTCAGCATGCTCTATGCCATTTTATAGCACTTTCACTTCCATTATCTCATGTGATCTTCACAGTAACCACACAAACGAGGCAAAGCAGCCATAATTATGAACAGCATGGAGGAGAAGAAACTCAAAGGCAAGTCATCCTTGGACAGAACAGTATCTGGGCTTATTTTAAAAAGTGAATGTAGGATGTAAACTTGATAACCAACACTCCTTGATTTTCCAAATGTAGGCTCAGAGAAGAGCAACCCACAGGGTAGTCAATGAGTTAACTTCAAATTCAGCTCTTGGACACAAACCACTTGCCTTGGACCGAGTTATCTACCACAGCATATTTGACCTGTTCCTCTGCTTTCCTCACCACTCTACAAGCAAAGATAACTCATCATTCATAAGAGCTAGAAAATTCTACTTTTTCCTTCTGATAGTTATTAGAGATGAGCAGCCAAGTCTGTCCTAAAAGTATCTTCTTTCCCATTACATTACATGCGAGTATCTTCCTCATCTTGGGAAAATGAGAGTTAATCATTACCCAAGGGGCTCAAAAATCCTGTGTTTGCAGGTGATTCCAATCTGAAAGAAGTGAGTCACTTCATGAGCAGCCAGATTTAGACCAGATTTAGGAAGGAACCACACTCCAGAACCTGCAAAGCCAATCATGCTTAATCACAGGAGTAGAGGAGAAAGTTCCTGACTGGAACAGAAAATAATGCAGCTCTGTCTGCTGCCCTCACCTGTGCCCTCAAAATAAACTGGGTCTGATCTCATTTTTTTGTCTACTTCCCCAGTCATCTACCCATCCACCCATCCACCCATCTACCCATCCACCCATCTACCCATCCACCCATCTACCCATCCACCCCTCCATCTACCCATTCACCCCTCCATCTACCCATCCACCCATCTATCCATCCATCATCTATTCATTCATGTGTCCTTCATCCCTCTACATGACCATCCAGCCAGCCATGTATCTCTCCATTTTCCTCAGTCCTTTTCTCCCTCCTTTAATCTAGGCTCTTTTATTCATGTATTTCATCATTTATTCATAAGTACTATGATTTAGTCATTCATTTATGTATTCAATAAGTAGCTATTCAGCACATTTTCATCTCAATTATTCCTAACGACAGCTTGCATTCTCCTGCCATGCACTCACATGCCTTGTTAAGTATGAAAAATAAAGGTCCGGAGAAGTTACATAATTTATTCAACAATTCTTTGTTGAATTCTATACAATTAAATCTCTTTCCTTGGAGGATTTTCATCTCGTGGAATGGGAGCTGTGAACTGGTTGATCACAGCCAGAATTCCAAAACCCTCTTCATAGCTCATTTCTTAAGCACTCAACAAGTGTTTACCTAAGAGTTCCTGGGCTTTTATCGCACTCTACTATGTACCAAATAGGCAACAGGCATCCAGGCCACACACATAAAATAAACTCGGATAGTTTGGTAAAAAGTTTGTGCACAGAGCTGTAGAAAGATAATCAATTTTATTTTTAAAACATAGTGAGTATAGTAATAAAGATCAGAAAATACGAGCTTGTGGAGAGCTCCAAAAATTTGCCTAAAGGAGGGAACAGCTAAGTGAGTCCTTTAGAAAAAGTAATAATTTGCAAAAATGTAAATTTCCAATGGATTTTAAAACTAAATTCTCATTGTAAAAGCACTATGTGCTAATGGTGAGAATTTTAAAGACAGATGGACAAAATTTATAGAGCAAACCATCTCTCTCCCTCTCTACTCCCCCACATGCCCAGAACACACTCTCCAGAGAAGTACCTTTGTTAACTGTATTCCACAATTACTGCAGAATTCTGTAGCAACATGTAAGAATATTGTCTTATCAGTGGCTGTAAATTTAGGATTTTCTACCTCTCTCATCTGTCTTGTAGTTATTAGCTAGCATATTTGATTAAAAAAAAACAACAACCTTTTCTAAAGTCATCAGATAAGATACAGCTTATTCTAAAAGAAAAATTCAGTAATTGTTTCCTCTAGTTACCCAAGTGGAGATCCTGGCAATGTGTTTTTTATTGTAATGTATTTTTAAATTTAGCCATTCACCCTATTTTCAATCACACCTGTATGTTAGTTTCTAATGTGTCTCTCCAGGGCTTTCTGTTTGTAAAAATAACACATATTTCCCATTGGTTTTGACAGAAAAAGTAACACATCATAGGCAGCATTTAACATCTTACTTTTTCACTAATATATGCTAAAATATTATTAGAAATCTGTACATAGTGCTCTTTTTTTCAGTGTTGGGGGCTTCATAGTAGATACAATGTAGACTGACTTATTCAACCATTCTCTGAAAGGCACATGTTGTTTCTAGAGGTTTTGCTCTTGGAAATGTGTCAAAATGAATATGTTTTCCAATTTATGGAAGTATATCTTCAGGGTAATTTCTCAGTAGAATATTTTCTGGATCAAAGGTTAAGTGTGTGTATGATGTTGTTAAACGTTGTAAAATTTCCCTTTATAGGGATCAAACACTTAAAACTTCTACCAGCAACCTCTGAGAATGGCGGTTTTGCTACAGACAATATATCTGTATGTTCTTAGACTTCTGATCTGATAAAAAAATAGCATTTCAGTGTAGTTTAAACTTGCTTTCTCCCTAAAATAGTGAAGTTGAACACATTTTCATATGTGTACGAAACCTTCATTATTTCAATGATCTATTTGTTATTCACCTATTCTGTCTCTATTTAGAGTTTTAGAACGTATTAGTATAATTAGCCCTTTATGATGTAAGTTGCAAATATTTTCGACTGTCATTTCCTTTTATTTATAACTGCTTGTGGTATTTTATGTGGTTAAATTTTTGTCTTTTAATACTTCTGGATTCTGAGTCATAGGAAAAAGCTCTTTCCACTCCCAGGTTAAAAGGAATTTGCATATGACTCTTAAATCTTTGTACAGTTTAGCCTTTCACATTTAAATTTCTGATGCACTTAGAGTTTGTTCTGATGGACAGTGTGGGCTATGAACACAATTATATCTTTTTTCAAAAGTCCAGTCAGTTGTGCTAACACCACTCATTGCAAAGCTATCTTGTCCTGTATAACCTGAGACATCTCCTTTCCCTTGTAAATTTCCATGTGTACTTGGTCCTATTTCAGGATTTTCTATTCTGTTCACATTTGTCAAGTCTATCCATGTGATAACAGCATTGTTTTGCTCTACAGTGGGTCCCACACTTTCTGTTACTCTTGCGAGTCCATTCTTATCCTCTCTCCTCAGCATAAGGAAGATGGCATGAAAGAACTATAACTAGTGTTTCCTGCTTTTGGCTTTTGCTTGGTTAGAGAAGACAGAAAAGGACAGAGGGTGAGGGCAAGGTACTGATTCTCCCTCTGAAGGCTCCTCAGTGTGTCCATAACCTTTGACAGAGTTCATCAGGCTCCTACCCAATCCACCCTTTTAGATCAAACTAACCACTCCCTGCTCTTCCTCTTTGGAGCCTCTTTGATGATCAACAATTTGAGAGCTATCAGGGAAACTGCACAATTCCCAATTTCCCTACAACCTGTCTATATTTTACAATACACTTTTCATTAAGGTATTTTTAATTATTCTAATTTGGATATTGGAAAGCCGATGAATCTTGCTTTACTTTGATTACCACTATCCATTAGTATAGGCTCTGGTAAACAACTTAATCTTAGCTGTCTTATTTTTTTCCCTAGAACCTGCAAAATGCAACCACCCTTGAGTGCAGCTTTTCTTTTCTGTGCTCAAGAGGAGGCAAATTAGACCTCTCTTCCCTCTGGTCTCTCACAGGGAAGGGTGCAAAGGCAAGGTTGTTTTTTCTTAATTCATGACCACCCTGTTTAATTGCTAGCATAAAGTACAATTTCTTTAATAATTTTTTATACAGTTTTCACTGTGATTTTTCAGCTCTGTTGTCCTAGTAGAATCTTACCATAAATCATTCAGTTTTTAACTTCATTATCGAACTTATGTAAATACCTTTGTGGGTATAAGAAAAATAGACTCAGTTTTTCCTCTACTATCTTAACACAAAAAAACTTCTATTATACTAGGTCACCAGTGTGTCTCAGTAGGAATTGCTTAGCATTCCTCAACTCAATTTACTTCTGACACTATCTACAGATGTCATCAAATACCACAGGTGCAGAGATCTGGATAATTCTGAATGAATGCATGCAAATTGAACCTAAGAGTTTGCATTAGTAGTGTTTAATCCTCCACTCTCACTAAATTCATTCTCAGTTGCCTCTCAAGTTGTATTTACCTGCATTCCACAGAATACCATCTTCATGAGAGTGTTTTCATGAGAAATGTTCCCTGGTCACCTATAACCCCTTTTCTACCCAAAGTAAAGGTAATGGCTGATACTTCTCTGACAAAAGATAAACTAACAAGAGCAAAGTGTAACAAATACATGTGATCAGTTTCACATGACATAGTCTTCCAATTGAAGATTCAAAGATATAAGGGAAGCCCTGAGGTTTGATGAGACATGAATAGCTGTGTAGAAATGTGATTGGATGTAAACGGCATAGAAGAATGGAAAAAATGAGTGGGGAAACCTACCAAAGTCTCTGTGTTTAGATTCTTCACAGACTCAATTGCACCATGGTACCATGGGATAGGAATCCTCTGAGGGTCTCTGTTTCTTTGTGGCAAATTTTTACAGAGATATATAGGAGAAAGTCAGAATAGTACTTTTTGGTTTATAGCTGACTTTAAGAAAAAGAGATTCTCTAAATGTTTCTAAGATCTGATTGAGAAAATCAATTCTGATTTCTATGGCTTGGCTCCCTGGGAAAGAAGGACAAAAAACAGGATGGCAAGAGAAGCTTTGCCTCTGAGGCCACTTGTGAAGTCTTGAGCCTCAACACTGAAAAAAGCTGTATGTTAAACAACTCTTGTAGACAGTAGCTACACCCAGACTCCTTAGTGCTTTAAAGTTTCTGAGAAGTCTTTCAATATTAAAACCCATTTTCCTAGTTTTTCTTTAAACTCAGTGCTTCCCAAACTTACTTAGTCCTTAAACCTTTCCTTTAATGAACACTTTATTATACTCTGAGAAATTGTTACTATAAAGAGTGCACTTGGGAATCACAGAAAGAGGAAGTTCGGTGATCCTGACTGTCCACTGCTGAAGCTACACAGTGAATCATTTGCAGAAAAGGGCAAGGATGGTGGCAACTTGCTCTTGAGGTGAAGGCAGTGCTGGGTGACCTGCAGAGAATCCCTGTTCCAGATTTAGAGCTCTAAGCACTAACGGCCATGTTTGGCTCTGCTAGCTCACAAGGTCTTTTACAATGCAAATGCAGAAACTCATTTTATGCCAGATTTTGGTCTGGTATCAGACCCACTATGCTCTAAATCATCAGGAAACAATTTCTTTCCATGACTTTAAATTCTATCCCTTGCTTTGGCTACATTATCAAACTAGAGATAAAGTAACCACTACTCAATTTACTTCTAACTACACACCCTATGGAATGTGCACTTCTCAGATCCAATATCTCTACCAAACATGAGCCATTTTCCTCACCCTAAATCAATCCACTCTGGCCATGAGCAAAAATTTTCTTATGAGAGTGGGACTGATTCACAAATTCTACTCAGAAAGAGGAAGATGGAATCTTTCCACCTAAACCAGGAAGACATGGTAGCTGGAGAAGAGGTAGTTTCAAAGGAAAATGGGCCACTGTCACTGGACCTAGGCCAAACGATGAAAGCAACATCTATGAAGAAGAACCCACAGGTAGGTTAAAGTAAGAGATACGGGCATCATGCTAAGTATTTTTCACTGCATTGTGCACACGTATTTCTCCTGCAATGAAATTTAAGTATGATGAAACAGTGACTTGGTCAGAGTCGTATGCTAATCAGTGAAGGAGCTGAGGTTAAATCTCAATCTGTCTGATTCTAAAATCTACACTGTTAGACACAGGGCTGAGTTGGTTCCGTCACTTCGACCTCAGCTCCTTGTTTCTCTGTCTGACTCTTTTTACTTTTACAGGACATTTAAAAGTTCTTCCATTGTGTTTTCTTAGTCATCACATCTCACAATGGTAAAAATGAAGCCTGGGTCCTTCAAATTTTCTGCACTTTCAAATGCTACACCTCCTCCTCCCCCAATCTGTTCTCACTGGAACTACAGCACCACGTTTCCAACAAGGAGGCTGTGGGTGGGGAGAGTCTCACTTTATTTGAGCAGATTGTGATGCTTCGGGTGGACAAATGGTGTGGCGGCTGCATGGGCAGTCAGTACTTCTGTGCATGTCTCATTTCTCTCCTCTGTCTTCTCAGCCTCTTCCCTTTCTATTTGTGCATCTCTGAGACTTGTTATGGGGTCAACTTCGGGTCCAGAAATATGATGAATTACAAGGAAACTCCTTCCAAGTGAACTCTTGTTCTATGAGTCCTTCCCCTTCTGCTTTCCCAATGTTTCCTGCTTTTTTCCTGAACAACTGCCCCTCTCACCATAGCCACCTCCTGCTCTTGTCCCCCAGCCCCACTCTGACAATCATTAGATTCTTATCGATGTATGCACGGTGGTGACATAGGAAGATGCATTTACTGCTGGAGAGAATGGTTTGAGGGACTCTAGAGAAAGTGATACAGGGAAAGTAGCAACCGTGTATACAAGTTATCTTTTGCCATATAACAAATCCAGCTGCAATGTAGGAGCTCAAATCAAAATGATGTACTATTTCTTAAAATTCTCTGCGTCAGGTGGGTGACCCTGCTGGGTTAGACAGTGCTCACTCCTCATGCTGCATCCAGCAGGGTGATCAGAGAGCTTCACTTGCATGTTTAGTAACTAGTGCTCCCCATGTGCAGAACCTCAGCTCTCCCTCATGTAACCATTGAATCCTTCAGTGTCTAAGTGGATGTCTGTCATGTGGTGGCTCAGAAGGACATCTGACAGAGTGAAGGAGGAAGCTGCAAGCTTCAGGATGCTTAGGCTTTAGAACCTTGCCATTTCATTTCCAGAATGTTCTACTGGACAAGCAAATTAAAAAGTCAGCTTCAATCTAAGGGACAAACTGTGTCTCAAGAACAAAATAAACCACTATGTCACTGTGTGAAGGCATGAACACATAGGGTTGAATGAGACTTGTGACCTCCTAATTGATCCATGCAGTCCTCACTGAGCACTTGCTCACTGAGACAGAAGATGAGGGAGATAGAAGGTAGGTAGATAGGTATGCAACACATCTGTATTGTGAGTAAGCTCCTTCTTCCAAAATACTCCAGATTTCAGAGCTGTCATTTCATGCAGGTTTGTCAGATACCAATCAGAGACACATCTAACCAAGGAGCTATCGGTGAAGGGATGAATTCCTTGTCACCAGACACGGCTTTTACTCAGCAGGCTGGAGCTTATCCCCTTCCTATGAAGACAAACCACAGGATAACAAGGCATTCTAGAGTGTAAAAAGACTAAGTTCAGACAATCAAGCACGTGAGAAGCTCCAATATCTGATCATTCCCAGCTTTGAAAATAACTGCAAGCATTGTGACCTCAGGCAAGCTATTTTCTCAGTTTGAGCCTCAATCTCCTCATTAATAAAATATAAATAATGGTAGCACCCATTTATTACAATTGCTATGAAGTATAAAGTAAAAATGCACATACACTCAGTACTCAGTAAACAGCAGTCCCGAGGTTATTGCTTCTTATTACTGTTAAAGTTATTACTGCTACAGCACACTTGTGTTTGCTTTCTTAGTGTTCATCCTTACATTCTCTGGTTTATATGATATTTTTCTTACCCCTGGTTAGGAGTGGTGGGCTTTGAATTTCCAATCCAGTTAGGGTGATCCTATCCCCCTTGTCACCGTGATCCATTCAAACTAAAACATCCAAACCAGGCCTAAACCAAGTAGTGCATAACAGGCCCGGATACACAGTTATTAGATCAGAGACAGTCATGTGATCTAAGCCAACCCAACCAGAGTGAAGCTGGTTGGATGATTATGTGATGATATTTTCTTGGGTTTACTTCTAAGTGATATTTTAAAATGATTCTTTCTAACTTCTCTGGACAATGTTCACATAAAAAGCCTTGATCTTATATTTCTTACTGAATAGATTTTCACTAGAAACAATCTAATTTCAGTATAAATCAGTGCTACCTCCAGTGTGACAGGAGAGCAATATGCATCATTAAAGAAAAAAAAAATTTAACCATCTTCGACAATAGAGCCCACTGACTCTGATTACAACAATATTCTTCCTGATTTCAGGAAGATGATGAATGAGCTCAGCAAACCATGCCTTTCTTCCATAACTAGGAAGAAGTAAAAAATTTTCCAGAGCCAAAACATAGCCACCTACCTCACAGAAGTAGAATTATAAACAACTATCCTATTTCTTTCTACCTTTCTTCGATGTTAACCATCCCTTGTAGATTTACTATCAGTACTGATATTAGTTTTCTCCTCTAATAAATTTACACTGTGTGCAGAAGATTGGGCTCATTGCTTTATCAAGGTAGTTTTGATTATTACAACAAATCTATCAGGTAGATTTCATTACTACTCTTTTTTGAAGCTAAAGCAAAATACAATTCAAGGTCACCTGGTCCCAGCCCCATCCCTCTCTACTTAACAGATAAAGAGATCAAGGCCCAGGGAAAGCAGTGGCATTTCAGGTCCTGAGTCAGCCTCCTTGCTATCCATAAAAGCTTGGCTTCCTCTTGGCCTGCAAGTTTTGTGTCTTCAGTCATTACTGAAGTCGCTCCCACTTGAGCTGCCTGGCTTACAGCTTCCCATTCTTCATGTTTGTACATGCAAAATATAAAGCTTTGGGTCCACACATCTGTTTATAACCCTAAACTTCCTTCTTTTAAATTTATTACCATTCAAGGAAGCCCAGTACCCTTAGCAAGAGACTTGCTACACAGTGAAACAAATCTTGGCAAGAAAAGAGACCTGAGTTACTTGTTATTTTAATGTAAAGAAGATGAAAGAACAACTCTAACTGTTATTATTTCATGAGCCCAATACTATTTCATGAAAACCCTTTACATAAAGTAGCTCATTTGAGCCTAATCACAACTAAATAATATACCATTTCACAGATGACAAAAATAGGGCTAAAATGTTAAAGAACCTGTCCTGGGGCCTGTAGTCTGTAGGTGGCAGGCCTAAGGTCATAAGCACCGATTGTCTGTGCTTCCGAAGTCCACGTGATCACCCTTCTGCAGGTGCCTCCCTGGAATTGCTTCCCTTCCCACCACCTCATCTATCAGCAACTGGGGAGTAGGTAAAATATAGCTGTCAGTGTGTGGCAGATTCTGCTGTGTAATGAGGCATTGGGGAAGTGCGGAGTACAAGTGCAGTGAAAACACAGGAATTACAGAATTAGAGACAAGACTTCCTCCTGAGGCTGGGACAATGCCTGGAATTCCAGAGTAAGTCTCTGAAAAAGATTTGACCAAAAGTAAGCAAAGCCAGGAATAAAAGATTCAAATACTCAGGCATGCAAAAATAAATCAAACAAAAATCCTTACATGCAATAATAGCATGAGAACTATAAAAAGAAAAGCCTCTTGGCTCGTATATAAAAGTTTCCTTCCCAGCCGGTTCCCAGGATTACATGCAGTTCACTGACACAGACAGGGTCACCAAATTCCTAGCTTCCTAATGTTGCTTTCCTGGAGTTCTCCCAAAATTCATCCATCAAAATGATTACTGAAACCTGGTCAGAGCAAAACGTCTGAAAAGAGGTGTATGTGGAAGTCTTTAGGTGCGTGCAGACTCTTGCCAGTTGGTTTCAAATACATCTTCTCCACTAAGCCGCACATCCAGTCTCAGAAAGTAACACAACAGCCTCTGTAGGGGTCTCCTTTTAAATGAGGAGAGGTGCTGGTGAGATGACCGCAGACACACTGAATGTGACCAAAAGCTAGATGCTAATGGCAAGTTTATTGGGCTGGAAGCAGATTTTCACAGCAGTGAAACAGAGTGATGAGGACAGCAGGTCAGGCTTGGGAGAGGAGAAAGAGAAACCTCACTATTTACAAAAGAAGAAAGACACAGTTAACCATTATATCTGGAGGAGCCAAACCATCTTACCTTCTCAGTCTCAAGGATGTGTATTAACCAAGACAGCATGCAAGCAGACAGTTATCTAGGGAACTGGGACTAACAGAAAGCAGAACAAACAAGAAACAAAGACTGCAGCACTGTTGCCCTCAAGAGCAGGTGGGATTTAGGGCTCGCTGGCCCCCTCCACTACCTGCACCTGGGGTGACTCAGTTTTCCATAGTCTGAGGCTCAGTGTGCAATCATATATTTCCAGTTTCATCCACAATCCTCCACAATCCTGCACAATCGTTATGCAGCTGAAATAATTGGGACTCAAAAGAAGAGACTCCTTATCCTCATTCAGCTGGTAAGTATGTGACCTTCAGATGTGGAACCCCACTGAGGCTTTCTGTCTTCAAGGTCAAGTTCACTGATCTAGATCCTGTCCTGAACTTCGTACTTTTCTTAAAGAATACCACACTCCACTGCCACTTCTTTTTGAAAGTTTCCCCCACTTTCTCTCAAGCTTCAGCAAAACAGCTCTGTGTCAAAACCCTAACAAAATATCAACCATTAATTTAATGCTTAATATTTAAGAAGCCACTTCTTTAGAGAATCTACATTTCCCTGGAAAACAGACCCCAAATACTAATACAGTACATCTCCAAGGGGCTACAGCTGATTGGCCCAAGAATAAACGAAGCCAACTGGACTCTCTCCTGGCAAATGAAACACTGTTCCTGGAAGGAGGAGGCAGGGAGAATTTGGTGTCACAGCTGTGTTAAGAGTGACACTTTAGACAAAATGACCATGTGAGCTATCTCAGTCAAGGCTCTCTGCTTTATCCCCCTCCCTAAGCCTTCTTATTGGTTCAAGATTTCTAGAATATGTTTTGTTATAGGCAACCCAATCAGAAAAGGCATATTTTGCTCATCTGCTCTTTATTTTCCCACTTGACTAAGCTCTTCAAACACTGCAATTTTGTCCCAAATACTTGGCCCTGAGAAATGCCACAATCATGGATGGATTAATAGGTGGTTGATAGCCTCTTTTCCCGTTCCTTTTCTCCCAGTTATCTACATGGCTATATATATACATATATCTTTCATCATATGTTTTCCCTTAAGGCATTTTACGAAGCAATCACCGCCTGAGATCTTGTTGGAAGAATAAAGAACACAGAGAAGCAATGTCCAGGCATTGACCTTTGTATTGACTGTCTACTTGAGAAGGACAGATATGATGTCAGACAGAGTAAATTACAGAAATACAGGAAGAACAAGAGAAATGATAATAAAAATCTCTACTCCTTACTGAGTCAGTGCTTCCTGCACTCTCTGTAAAGCATTCTTGCATATCATCTCAAGTTGTGTCTTATACTGGTACAAATACCATTGTGGAGTGCAATTATGATGTATATATGTAATGTACCAATAAAGATTTCAATTAAAAAAATATCACAGTAACCTCAGAGGAAAGTTTAATTATACCTGTTCTACAAACAGAAATCTGGGACTGAAATAGTTTAAATGACTTGCTTAGTGTCAGAGGTAATGAGTGATGGTGCAAGCTCTGTCTGTGTCTCTGTGTTGTCCCAACTCACAATATTAGAAGGTGTGGCCAGGAGCAATGGTTATGAGGTCAGTTCAGTCGAGGTGTTAGAGAAGCCTGGAGCCTCGGCACAAGGTTCCCTGCATGAAAGGGTGAAAGCACTTGAGCGAAATGGAGAAAGGAAGACAGCAGCAACATGCTAACTGAGAGGGAATCAGAAGACAGGAAAGGGGGCCTGGGGCCCTGGTGCTCTACACTGGAGAAGTCTGGATGGGCCAGGCTATGGGCTGTCAAACATCCCTGACTTCCATTTCTTCTCTCCTTTTCTAATGCCAAACCATACTGCCGGTGAAAAATTAGGGCAGGGGACAGCTGTGCAGATTCTAGAGATAGGATCATGCACCAGCACAAAGAATAAATCAGCTTTATGTTCTCTCATCATTCTGATCTGGGACAACCCAACAGGCCAGTGGGAGGCTGCAAAGGTATCTTGTGTGCATTATGAGGCTGAATTATTTCTCTTATTGGTCAGGTATCTTTTCATAGAAATCTAACAGTGGCTTAAACAAAATAATAATAATAATAGTAGCAACATATTGACTCTTATAACAGAAGTAGGGGTATTTCAGGGGGTGGCTGGTTCCAAGCACAGAGAGCTAAGAAATCAAGCTGTCTCCATCACTCTGCTTATTCCTTCTTTTACAGTGTATGAGCCATCTAGAAATAGTTTACTGGGAATAATGAACATGAATGAAAACTGAAAAATGTTTAAGAAAAAATGGCTAGCTAACCTGTATGACCACTACAATTGTATACACATACCATATAATCATATTCAGCCCCATAAATATGTAGAATTATTGTGCCCATTAAACATGAAATAAAAAAATGGATACCTGTCACAAAGAGCAACAGAATAGTTCTATCGTTATTCATAGGTTAAAAGGTGCTTCCACCACCCTCATCTCGTTTAATCTCCATAAACTCTGTATCATGTTGACAGCTTCACTGTACAGATGAGAAAACTGAGATCAGAGAGCTAAGATTTTCGATGTGATTCTTTGGATTGCATGCCCAAGCTCCCACTCCTCCCTGGAACTGTTTGATGGATCCATGTACAGAAGCTTGAAATGTGAGTGGGACGAGAGCACACTCTTTGAAGAATGTCCCACAGAGAGATCTCAGGAAGGAACAAGGCCTTCAGCCTGGTTCCTAGGTGGAGGAGCGTGCAGAACAGACTTGAATCCAACCCACCGCTGAGAGCCACATCCAGCCAAGATTGCAGGAACTGCAAGGGACTAACAGGTCTGACAGCAAGAAAATAGTATCTGACACTATAAACCAGTTAAGATTTAAATGATGTTTATTAAACAGCAAAAACTGACTAATACATACAAAGAATTAAATTTTGACTAGGGAATTTAGAGGTCTGTTCTAACAGAGCACTATAGAAAATGAAGAAAGGGCTTTGAATGTAGCCATCATTTCTTCTTCACCTCAAAGATAGTAGACATTACTGAAGGAAAAGACGTGCACACTAGGTTCAGTACTTTAGTGAGTAAGGTGACAAACAAGACCCAAGGAAGAAATGGGATTTGAGATTCAGAGAAAAAGACATAAAAGTACAAGGGCTGCAATTGTGGCATCCATGGTATGAACCCAGTGTTTTGTCCAGCTGTTGCAACTCTATAAATACTGAACTCAGTTAAAAAACAAAATCACAGGACCAGGTTAGTCTGCTTTGATAGGTACTACAAAAAGCCTCCCAAGTAACCTATACAACCGGCAACAGTGGATTTTCCTGTCCACTGTCTCCTTTCTGATTAGAATTCCTTTGATTGTAGCCACTGAAATAATTCAGCACCATGTTTTATACATGTGGAAAACACCACTTCCATTTTCTGAGAACATTCACATCTCAGGGGCTTTGGACTTGGAAATATTTAGAAGTTAGCACTGGAACACATACAGTATGAATCTTAATGATAAACACTGCCTTTTTTAAGTCACTAAAGTTTTTAACTGACGTTAGTTTTTAAAAATAACATGTTTATAAGTGGGGAGGTCAGATTTGAATTCTGCATAGTTTCAGTCCCTGATTCTGTGAACCCTAAACTCCTGTGATCTTTCTGTGACCCTTTTGTCAAGCTTACTTTCTTACCTCTTGTGATACTCATTTTCATTTTAAAGACATAATAATTGAGGGTTGGTGCGATACAGATCTTGGGACTAACAAAGAAAAGGACTCAGGGGACATATGAATGTGACAAGCTCTGTGATAGAGCTACTTGGACTGGTCTTTTCAAATAATTGTCTTCTAAAGAGTCAAATTTGATTTTCACCAAACTTGATTTTTCTCATTTTCCAAAAGGCTACAATGAAACCAAAGCATATGGTTGCCATTAAGATGAAATGCAAAAGGAACATTTACTGTTCTAGCACTTTCATAATTTTTTTTTATTTTATAGATAACAATTACACAAGGAGATTAAATTATTAACACACCAGAAAACAGGATTTGAACCCTGAAACCAGCATTTGCATGTTCTAAAATGTGGGTGAATTTAGTCATCATTTAATCATGGGTTGGTGGGTTGGTTAGTTGGCTGGTTGGTTGGTTCATTGGGGAGCTAGGGGGTTGGACTCAGTGTCTCTTGCTTGAGTACAGCTCTACTCTGGAGATACACTCTCAGGCTTGCTGAGCTCAGCCCAAGTTGGGCATTTCTTGGTATTTTGAGAGGCACAACATGCTCTCTCCTTCTCGGTGTTTAGCATCAGTATGATTTCCTGATATGTAAACAGGAACCACAGCAGGAAAAGCAAGTTCTCTATCTCAGACCACAGACAACTGTGGCCTCCAGAGCAGAGATCTGAGGACTTTGGCATTCATAGTTCTTTGTAATCATCCAGTTACCAGGAAAAGACAGAAGGAACATTATTCCACCAAAAATAGCAAAATAGAGGCTCAGAGCAGGATAGTCACTGGCTAGAGCCTACACAAAATGAGTCCCTCAGAATGAAGAACTTCTCCAGGGAGCACAAGTGATAAATAAATGGGAGAACCTGGGTTCCATCCAGGTTACCACAGGTGGTGGAGCCCACCTACAATCTCACTGCCACCTGGGGGCACCACTAAGCTCTTACTCCCTATAACTACCAACCCTAGACCTTGAGCTCATGAAACTCAGAGGCAGGGCTTGGAGAGAGCTAAAATGTGGCCAACAACCCACTGAAAATGGAGCCTTGGCCTTTGGGCCAGCAATAGACTGAGGACTCCAAAACTATAAGCTGAGATAAATCAGCCTCAGGTATTGTGCCATGGTGATGGAAAGCTAACACATATTTCATGGAGCTACTGTGAAAAATGTCTGACATAAAGATTACACCAAATTCCTGCTGACCATAAATGAAAAGGATCTATTTTCCAGCATCTTGGTCAAAGTGGTACTGTTTTACAGATGTTAACATAAGTCCTAAAAATCCACAGATACTTTCACAGCTGATTCTAGAAACAAGCAGGAGAATCAAAGATTATTTCTCCTCAAGTCATCATATTTAAATAGATGTTTTGCTACAAATTCACTGCATGCAAACTTTTGCCTTAAAATTTTGCCACAACTTTATCCTTATTTTGACAAATACATTTAAGAAAATTCTTATAGCTTCATGAATGTACTCTAAACATTGCAGCTTGTTTTTCTCTCTTTTTCTTATATATATAGCTATAAGCGATACAGAAAATTTCCACAGAATTTTGATGATATATGTTTCTCCTCTACTGTCCCCTCTCTCCACTGCTACAGCAAACAAGAGAACCTCTGTGAGTAAATGGGATATTAGAAAGTGGAAGAATTACATGGCCCCGAGCTTTTCTCTCTGCAGCGTCACTGAGTCAGACACTGATCTTCCAGATTAATAATTTAGGGTCTCTGTTTTCAATGAATCACATTTAGTACAAGAGGCAGGCTACTAAAGGCTACATGAACGGAGTACTGCACAGCTGATAGAAATCTGAAAGAGCAACAACCCTTTTCCATAAAACTCAAAAGACTAAAACTCACCTTGAGTTGCTAAGTCTAGAAAGGGAGTGTTCAGAGCTCCAGGCAAAGGGTATAACATGTGGAAAGGAAAGAAGTCTTGATAGTTCATGACAAATTTGTCCCCAAGTCAAAAGTAGTTTTAAAAAAACACGTGTGTGTGCGTATGTGCACATTTGTGTGTGACTGCAGAAGACGAATAGCAAGTAGGTCAAAGCTATGTGGACAAAGTTAGCAGATGAATAAAGAGAATTTGGGCCCGATTCACACAGAACCCTTGCTATCAAGCTATGAGCACCAAGAAGTTCCCACCAGCAAAAGGTTAGGATATTTTTGGCATTAAGAATGATCAGTTAGGTTCCCTTAAGAAGGATGGATTTCAAGTAGCTCTTGTGACAGGAAGATCAATGAGAAAGTCTGCCTGGGAAATAAGGCCAGAATGGTACCTCGTTGCTAGAAAAGAATAGGCAGAGAAGGGTGTGACAAATACATAAGAAACAGAATCCAGAGTCCTGATCGAATGGTTAGATGTAGACTAAGAACTCAAAGTTATGTCTGGGTTCACCAGGCTGACAGAGGGTGGGGCCGTTCACCCAGCCAGGAAGCCCAGAGGAGGGAGGCGGTAAAGTCCTTCTCACAGACGAAGTCTGAGAAGCCTAAGCCTCCAGGAGCCAGGCACAAGCCACAGAGGCCACAGCCGGGCTGGAAGCTCAAAGAGGCAGCAGAGAAGAGATGAACATAGCAGAGAAGAGGCCACCACAAGACAGAATGTGTCATGAGGATGATCATGACAGGTTTAAGGGGACTATCAAGGAAGACTGTTCCATCCACTGTGGGAAGGAGGAGTTTGCAGAGGGCAAAGAGTGACAGAATATGATGCCTCAAAGAGGTGCAAAGATGGTGGCTTACCTGATCCTGGGACAAATGTCTGGTGTAAGAACTTGAAGGAGAAAATGGCTAATTTGGTTAACAGTCTCAGAGGTTTCCATTGGGAAAAATAAATTCATTATTATTATTAATACAATTTTTAAAAAATAATTTTAATAATTATTTTTATAAATAATCATGGCAGAAAGGGCAGGATAGAGCAATTTTACTCAACTCCTGGGAACTGGGAAGCAGAGCCAGGCAAGACCACAAATAGGACATATACCCACCCTCCAAAGCCACGTCCCAGTGCCACTTTCTCCGAGTCCTGCCTCCTAAGAGCACATTGAACCAGAACAGCAGTAGGGACCACACCCATAACCCCAGGCACCTCTCCACAGTCTCCTAATCCAGGCAAGTGACCAGATTAACCAACGTGCAGATTGGAGATTTAGCTTATTGGCACCATGTCTGCCTGTGAGTTTGATCTCTGATACAAAAAAAAAAAAAAATTAATTGACCCAAAGCCATCTTAGTATAAGGATTATTTTGAAATAAAGAAACTTAA
This sequence comes from Petromus typicus, assembly GCA_004026965.1. Lineage (NCBI taxonomy): Eukaryota > Metazoa > Chordata > Mammalia > Rodentia > Petromuridae > Petromus > Petromus typicus. The sequence goes on from PVIR01003574.1 coordinate 32,294, forward strand.
AGAATTATAGGTGCAAGAAGGGCACTCTGATCTCCCCTTTCCTTCACAGAGCACGAGGCATCAAACTTCCATGTGAAAGGTACCCTCCCTATACCAGGAGGAAGGAGGACATTCCTATTATCACTGACATGGTCTTTGTTAAAAATAACATGTCTTCTTTTAGCCTTCCAACTTTCTCAATTGCTTTTCCACAACTGCTTCCCTCTCTAGGTCTTCTTTTCTTCATGAGAGTGTCCCTGTCATGCAAAACATATTTATCTCATTAACCTGCTTTTGGACACAAAGCTTCAATTGAGAGATTCAGGTGAATAGAGGAATAAATTTCCTTCCTAAGTGGTGGAATGAGAAGGACTAGACCATGATGTCAGAGAAGCTTCCATTTGTGACAGAAAATGTACGCGAGCCCCAAAGAGCTGCGTCTTGCTGTGTCTTCCCAAGAGCCTGCATGGGACTCAACAGTCTTTATTTTGCTGGGCAGAGAGTCAGGACATTCAGGGAAGAGAAAGGAAATGTAGGTCTCACTCTGCTCTTTTCTCTCAACTGTGTGCCTTTGATTGGCAGTTGGCAACTCGATCCCATCATGTTCTCTCTAGCCTAAAGAAGGAATTAATTTTTAAATTCAGGGTATCTAGTTCAGCACTGGCTGTTAATGGAGACGTGCCAGAGGGCAAAGCCCCCCCCCCAACCATGTGATATGAGTTCTGAATTCACTGGGATGTTATGGGAAGAGTTAACCCCTTTCTGTCAGCTTCACCAGTGCACTGAATAAGTGGGATGTTTACAGTGATACAAATGTGAAATGTCACCTGTTACCTACACAAAATCATCCCAGATCCCTATGCTTCCAGGAAGGAAAATGGGGAGAAATCATAAGGCTTTGCAGCCAGCAGAGGATGGTGGTCAGTAGTCACATCGCCTAGATTCGGGACCTCTCTCTGGTCAGCTGTGTGCCATGGAAAACTCTCTCTGGGCCTCCGTTTACTTATCGGTGAAATGTAGACTAATAATAGTTTCTAGCTTTTATGGGTGAGGAGCTAATTTAGATTTATCTGTTTCTCATGGGAATTTGGAGATGTCTTGAGAGTTTTAAAGCAAACAAATGAAACTGAACTATGGATAAAGTAGGTCAGAGAAACAATAATAACGCTACAAAATTGATCTGCAAAGCTAGCTATGTCTAAGGAGCTTAACGTAAAATTCCAGACCATTTCTAACACAGAAGTTCAAACTTTCTAGTTTTTCATATCCAGGTTTTTCTACTTTTGTAACTGGGCTGAATTCTTTCATTTTCCTTAGTTCCTATAATATATTTTTTAATGGCAAGATCATGGGTAGCTAGGAAACAGGTATGAAAACAAGGGAGAAATTACTTACAGAGAAGCTCATTACAGAGTAGGATGAGGGAGAGGATGCTGGGGGGCAGTAGCAGTTTCTTGGTCCTCTCTATCTTAACTGGCCTCAAGACTTTGGCCAGGGATGTAGGCTCAGGGAAATTAAAACTGGAGGGAGCTTTGCAGTCTATCCGGCCCCACTTCATCATCAGGGGAGGGGACGCTGAGACACACAGGGAGAAAATGAGTTTCCTTGGGTCACTCCGTCTGAAAGCAGCCAAGTCTATACAGTAAGTCTTTGACTTCCACGTGTTTGAGTTGCGAATTTTCACACATTTGAAAGGACCTCACACTGTGAACATTCATATGTGAACAGACTGGGAAAGTAACTCGCGTGTCTGCTGGACACTGTCACAGCTGTGCTGCTGGGTGCTCACTGCACAGTGCGACAGTGCGCACCTCAGCAGGGCTCAGTCATATCCCAAGATGCCCCAAAGCAAGAGGAAAAGCAGAGGTGACATGCAGGAGACTGCTAGGAAAGCAAAGCAAGAGACACTGTATATTTGTGCAGAAGGTGTGTGAGACCCACTGTATTGGACCTTCGAATGAATCCAAGCTTGGGACAGTAAGTATCTCCAGGTCAGATACTTCCATCACTGGGTGGGGCTCATATTGAGACCTCACAGTTCTCACATATTTCAAATAATATATTAAATGTACAAGTATCAAAAGCACAAAAATGTGTTCTGAAGAAACATCACTCAAGGAATAGCTGGTATTTTTATTCTTGCTATTATATGATACAGTTTAATAAACTTTTGCTGAGCAATTTACAGGATCCACAAGAGAGGGGGAGATCAGACCCTGATATGGAGAAATGAAGTGGTAGGATCAAGACCAAGCAAGTAAACTTGAAAATGGAATCAGAACATGCATTTAGGTTCACAGACGACTACGGCAATAGCTGAACCATGAGCAGTCAATAATGAGAATAAAATGTTGAAGAAAGAAGAAAATTTTATTGACTGAATATACCCTTAGCTGAACTCTAATAAAATGATGTGTTTTTGAAAAGATGGTTAATATGCACTTTAAGACATATATTTTATATCAAAATATTCATGTATATAGAGATACTAAAAGCATCATAAAATTGTATTAATTCATACAACTAAGGATGCCCTCAGTTTTCCATTCTACTTTATTGTTTTTCAGTCTTCTATTTTAAAATTTCAATTATTTTAGCTCTAAACTTATTCCCCAAGAAATTTGAACTTGTAGTATGAAAAGCTCCATTTTGCTGGAGAAGGTACTGGGCAGACCTAGAGTATGATTCCAGTTCTTTGCTTTTCCTCCAACTTCATAACCATTTACTCTCAGTTATGTTGTCTGGGAATGAGTGTGATGTCTCCTTAGTTAAGCTCTCCAGGATCACAATGTTTTGTACCTGTAAAGTTCCCTGAGTCATAGCCAACACACTGAGCAAGGCCCTTTAGCAACACTAAACCACAAAGCCTGCCTTTGATCCCATATAACAATCCCTGGCTCTCTCAAAATCAAGAGAAAAGAGAGATAGAGGAGATGCTGCTGTTCCTCATGCCTCTGTCTTGATTCTTTGTAGTGTGCAGTACCAGCCCCACCGAGATGTGGCATTTCTGGGGTACGAACCACTGCCCTTCAGGTCCTGGGTGAATGTGCACAGCCCCGGGCAGTCCTCAGGCCACCCTTCTGCTCTGATATTCTTTCAGAGAGGAGCAGTGTCTCAGGCAATTAATCACAGAGAGCCAGGACCTGTCTGGCTGAGGCCAGGGAGCAGCCAGCCGCCTGTGAGGACTCGAGACTGGCCTTGGAGACCCTGCACTAAATTATTCAGGATGAAAAATTCTGACCTGCACCACAGCCTAGAAAGATAAGCCAGCTGCACACGCTGCGAAATGGTTGGATAAAAAGTAGAATACAAAAGGAGCAGTGTGGTGCTGAAGTGAACACAGAGCTGCAGACTCTGAAGCAGTCTTCTTTCCGAGCTTTTTCGTTAATAGATCTATCTGTTAATCCTTCCTCTCACTCCTACTCTGCCCTGTAGTAGGGACACATGGCCACTCCTGTGATTTGCCCCTCTCGGGCCCTGGGGGGACAAGGAGAAGGAGAGATGGCCCTTGCCTGTGAGGAATTCAAAGCGCAAAAGACCAAACAGGGAAGGAAATAACTATGAGGCATCCACATAAATGTACTGTATCTTGGTTTTTGTGAATTACGCTGTACACACGAGAGTCCCTCTATTTCTTTGAAATACAGGTTTAAATTCATTTGATTATACACCCAGAAGAAGCACTGCTCAGTTGAGGCAACTCTGTTTTTTAACTTTCTAAGAGCCACCGTGTTGTTTTCCATCACTAGTGCACCTCCTTACATTTCTAACACTGAAGCTCAAGGTTCCAATTAACCCAAATGTCTAAGAGCAGATGAATGGACAAAGAAATATGGTGTGTACATACTGAGGTGTGTACATACTTAGCCTTGGGAAAGAACTGTCATTTGGAACAGTACACATGTACCTTGAAGATATTAGTCTAAGTGAATTATGCCACAGAATACCAAATACTAAATTATTACATTTACATGAGGTTTCCAAAGTAGTTAAGCTATAAAGGCAAAAAAAGAAAGGGTGACTATTAGGGGAACTGATGGTTGTTGTTAAGTGAGTGTGAAGTTATAGTTATAGAAGATGAAAAAGTTCTAAAAATAAAAGTACCTGTGTTTGGCAGTATGTTATTGTATGCTCAGAATTTTTATAAGGGTAGTCTCATGTTAGCAATCTCACCACATCAATACTCAGATAGATGAACAGATAGACAGACAGACAGGCAAATGCCCAAAGTTTTTGAAGTGATGGATGTGTTTATTACTTGGATTCTGGCGATGCTATCAAAAGTGCATGTGACTAAACTCAAATTTTATCCTTTAGATGTGTGCAGTTTTCCATCAATTATGCTTCAATAAAGTTATAAAAATTGATGAGGCAGAAAGAGAATAAAATTATTACATGCCAAAGTTTTTAATTCTATTCAAGATCAATCATTAAAAATAATGTATTCTTGGTATTCCAATTAAAGGAAAATATCCAATTATATAAGTACAATTCTGTACTTCCCAAAACTTTCTATAGGGCCAGTTTCAAGGAACATAAACACAAACCCAAAGCACAATACAAATGACTAACACTGAGAAATCACCCCGAGCTTATCTGTGGCTGGGGATTGTTACACCTCTCTGTGGCCAACAGTTGAAAGATCATCACATGCTCAACATGGACCCTGTGCTTGCAAAAAAGTGCACCCTCCTGTATCCTTTACTAGAGTGTCACTCAATTTACCACAGGCTGACCTTGTCCGCTTCCCAGAAACAAAGGCTAGGACCCCACTGGCCCTGCCCACACCAGTCACCAAAGCAGTTTTACCTCTCTTCTTCTGCTTTCCAGGCAGCTTTCACATTTCTTGCACTGCACAGAATAGACTCCCCCACTTTCTGCTAAGAGCCCTACTTCTTCATTCTAGCCTGGAGCATGGACAGAGATCCAAAGAGGCACTCAGAGACCCCCCCCCCCACCAGAAGCACAACCTCACCATGAAAATGAAGCTTATAATATCAGGAAAATAAAAATAACTAATGTAAAGGGATTAAAGACAAAAAGCAAATGATGCCTCTCACACTTTTTACCATTGGGATCATTTCCCCAAGTTTTAATGATGTGCCAGAACTTTCGTATACCCCAAGCTCTTCCATTTTGCTTCCATTTAAACACATGCTCCATGTCTAACTGTTTGAGAATTGCCGAGTGGTAAGTGGTGCACTGGAGGTCTGCTGAGCGTGGTGAGGCCCTGGGGACATGCTGGCTGACTCCATGTGGGAGGACAGCAGAAAATAGATGACCAGCTACAAAGAAAGCAGGAGACACCCCAGGCAGAAGGGACAGCAGAGCCCAAAGCTCAGAGAGAAGTCAGGGTCTGAAAGAGACCGATGGAGCTGGAGTCTAAACAGTGTCAGAGGCAAGAGTGCCTGGGGAATGAGGGGCCAGGACAGACGATGAAATAACCTGCACCGAAGACTAAATGACACCAGACTCTGCCCTGTAGTAGGAGCCATCGAAGGATTTAGTGGAAGGAAGTGACAACTTCTGGCTTGTGATGCATAACACATAATCTGTAACTGGTGCCCTGGGTGACCCGCCAGCCAGGGGGCAAACCACTCAGGCTGCTGCCCATCTGAGGAGCAAAGAGGAACACTGGCAAGTGAAGCTGTTCATCTTTTAGGATGTAGTATTATGATGCATTAGTTTTAAAAATGATGATCTTTTACAGACACAGCCTGCAATATTTATGAAGGGAAGGATATGCTACCTAGGATTTTCCTCAAAATAATCTAGGCATAGGAGTTATAGGAATTAGGGAGAAAAGGTAAAGGAAAGATGTTATTGGCTTGAGTTGATAATTACTAATGCTGTATAGTAGATCTATTGAAGCTCTTTATATTGTCTCTCTTCTTTTGTGCTATCTTTCATCATAAAATGACTGCAAAATGTTGAATATTTAATAACAGGAAAAAACCATCCAAAGTTAAGCTAATATATAAATAATCCTTATTCTCAGACCCTTGTGTACATTTACTACCTCCATAGGCCTAACAACTATACAACTCTCGCCCTTTCCTATACTGCAGGTTAGGAGAATGGCATTAGATTATCACTCATTCCTTAAGTCTTGTTCTAAGAACAGAGATATTTTAGGAAACAAACAAAATATGCAGAGAATAATTAGAAAACATTGTGAACTGTGTTGGAAAGTGACAAGGAGAGAAATAAAGGACTAAAGCACAGAAAGTGGAGCAGGAGACAGGCAGAGTTCTAGATATCACTGATGAAGATGGAGAGACCACATTTCTGAGACAAATAGTTTGTCAAATAGAAGCATGGTGTTGTGTCCAAGGAGCAGCAGGGACCCAGCATGGCCAGGCCAGAGTGACGGGCACTGGGACCAGTAGAAAACAAGGCCAGAGATGTCACAGGGCCAGGCAATGACCAGAGCCATGCTGAAGACTTGGGCTTTCCTTCAGAGTGAGATGTGTTCTGCAGGGTTTTTCAGAAGGCAGCTATGCATACAAAGGTGAACATAACAGGTATCTTGGTCTATTTATGCTACTGTTAACCAAATATCAAAGATTGGGTGATGTAGAAATGTATTTGACTGACTACTTTAGAGGTTAGGAAAATACGTGCAAGGAAGAAAGAGCAATTGAAGACCAAATTTGCTTTTATAACAAACTCACTTCCATAAAACTGACATCCACCCTCTTAGAAGACAAGAACAAGCCCTGTTCTAATCACCAATTAAAAGTCCCCTTTCCAACACTCTTGCTTTGGGAATTGAGTTTCCAACACATAAGCACCCTAGTGGTATTGCTGTTATAGTTGACTTTCAACTAATACATGTGTTCTTGTATTTGGGGACAGTTCTCTGCAGAGGCTCACTCTGTCAGAACTGTGAGTGCAAAACCTGTGGTTTATGCTGAGCACCAGCTTTCTTTCTGAGAGTCTGCAGTTTTGAGGTGGACAGGGCAGGAAGCTCTTATATCCAGCCCCTAAAAAAACTCTGAGTGCCAAGTCTCTGGTGTACAAAATGTCACAGTGTATTGTGGTGAAGGCATTGAGCAATGCATGTGTAGCTCTTGTGAGAAGCTTCCTGGAAGCTTCATCTCAGTTTCCCCCAAGCTGAGCCTCACCCCATGCTCCTTTCTGTTTTGCTGGGGTCCCTCGTGCCTGGGGTCCCTTGGCGACAGCTCACAGCCCCGAGAACGACAATATACTGACTCTTGTGAATCTTCGTGAATTACTGAACCTGAACGTGGCTTGGGGGATGCTGGGAGTAGAATGAGTGATCTAATATGCATGAAACAGATCACTGGAGCTGCATTATCAAGAGAAACAGTCCAGAGACAAGGAGATCAAGAAGGAGCTTGTTGCAGAAATCCTAGCAAAAGATCACCCTGGCTCTGGCCAGGTTGGTGCTGTGAGAAGCAGGGAGAAGAGGAGAGAGTCTATTAAGTGTTGGGACTTGGAGACAAGCAGAGAAAGTCTTCCATAATGCCTGTGAAAATGAAGCTGCTAACCAGAGGGCTGTCCCCATAGCATCGTAGAGACTTGGGACAGATGCTTGTTAGAGTTTCCAGTAAGATCTCTGGTGTGTCATACAAATGCAACTGGCAAGGATCTCACCTTCTTATCTAGTATCTATTTGCAGAATTCATCCTGGGGAAGAATTTCTTTTCTTGAAAAGACAAATGTAACTTACACCACCTAAGTACCCTTGAATCTAAGACTGTGGAGTCCTGCTGGCCAGCCCAACCCTGCTTCTTGACCTCAGCTTTTTCCAGAGTTAGAAGAAGGAAGACAGAATATTTTTTAAGTTTTCAAGGTCAAGAATGCCTTTTTGATTGAGAATGCAAGTATTGTGAGCTGCTGCTGCAGTGAAAGAAAAGAGATAGCCCTTGATATGACTTAGATTACACAAACTTTCTTGAACTCTAAATTTGAAAAAGCATATTTCAAGGCAGGTGGGTGGATGGGTGTGGAGGAGGAAAAAGCAAGAAGACAAAAGGAAGAGGGCTGGGTGAGCTCCTGGGAACCTGCTCACAGAGCACTCGTAGGGATTTTAAAGTCAAGGAGTGGAATTATGTTAATCTATGTTCTAATTGCTCGGCAATAAACAACACCCACTTACAGCATAAATGTCAGGACCGAGACTGTTTCTAAATCTGCTTCGAAACAATGTCAGTCACCACGCAGAGCACAAAGAGATGGAGCACTTTTGTTAACATAGGACACGTTTTAAATATATCTGACTTCGGGTTTAGGTTACTGACAGCTGCAGACCTCAGATACAATGAGGAGTGCGAGGGCAGGGCTGCGGGGAGGCTGGGCTTTTTGCTGCCTGACTGCCCAGGAGGAAGGGAGGGTTGACGGATGTGTCCATGACACCTGTCACCTATCACAGGGAGTGTTACAGAGCAGGTAACTGCTAAGCTGCAGGTGGCCCTGGAAGGAGCGGGGATGGGAGACTGCAGGTTTTCAAACAAAAATCATGCTGGTGGAACAACTTTGAATAATCAAGTACACCTAACTATAAAAATGTCAGGAATGACAGTTTGAAAAATCAAATAAAATAACCAAATTTGCTACCTGTCCACATATGGGAATGTCTTGGGTTTGGAAACCTGGCTATCTGCAAACTTCTTTCATTTTCCCCATCTCTGTATCATTGGGTAAACACTCAACCTCTCTGAGTCTTGATTTGATTTTGTTACCCATAATAGATGAGGATAAATACACTTTATTTTTGGAATGGACATAAGGAACCATGAGCTACATGCCTGTGTAGTATATTTGAGTCTCTTATTTTTGCACAATAGTTACCTGTCTTAGTCCGTTTTGTGTTGCTGTAACTGTACCTAAGGCTGGGTTAGCTATAAAGGAAAGAGGTTCATGTTGGATCATGGTTCTGAAGTATAAGAGCATGACTCTTAAAAGGAAAAGAACCAAAACAGGAATACTCGTGCAAGGCTCTAATAGAAGTAAAAGCTGCTGAGCTATCTCGAATAAAGGAGAAAGAAGGAGAGGGAGAAGAAGAAGGAGAGATAGGTGGGGATCAAGAATAGGGCACAGATAGGTACGCATCGCATCTTTTCTCTGGTATGAGAAAATAAAGATGTAAACGAGTCCTAGAATTGTATGTTATATATTGTGAAATAGAAAATGCTCAAAGTAAAATAGGGTGAAGGGGGAAAAATAATGAGATTATAACAAAAAAGAAAGGAAACAAATTTTATGTACATGGTGGGGGTGGTAGGGTGGGTAGGACTATAGGAAAAAAATGAGAATTAAGTTGTGTCTTATACTGGTACAAATCCCCATTATGGAGTGCCATCATGATGCGTATATGTAATGTACCAATAAAGATTTCAATAAATAAAAAAAATAATTGAAGCAGATTTCTATGGGGACTTTGAGTAGGGAGAGCATTGTGGCAGATCAGGATTGCCTTGGCTTGGCTGGCAGGCTAAGGGAGCTGGTCGATAGGTTGGCCTTTAGTATTTGTGGGCTGCTCGGTTAGGTTCCATTTCTCCAAAGTGGCTTATTTATGAAAAGGAAGCCATTTTGGATTTGATACAGTTGAGAGACCATCTTACAAGGGTGGAGAGTCTAACAACTCTGGCACTTGATCACCTGCTGATGAGGGACACATGCTGTATCACAATGTGGTAGGCAAGCAGGAGGGCAAGTGGCTTGTGCAATGAGGACAAAGCACAAAAAATATTTTGCTTTATAATAACCTTCTCTGGTGGTAACTAGCCACGTTACATGGGACTGAACCCACTCCCTTTCAAGCCAGTGTGCCATGACCTAACCATCTCCCACTAGTTTCCACATTTTAATGATCCTAGCACCTCCCACTACCATTACATCAAGGATCAAATTTTCAGCACCCAACATTTTTGAGGCAAATCAGCAAACCACAATGAGCATAATAAATGTTGCCTGAAGCAACCTGAGCCACAGGATATCTTAGTTACTGGCACAAATACCAAAATACCCTAGAAGGAGGAGAGGTTTTCTTTGTCAGACAGCTCTATATTAAGCAATGAATGAATCCACTGATGAGTATAGCACCCCCTGTAGCCCAATCACATTCCACTCACATGAGAATCCTGAAGGGCATTTTAGATATAACCATAATGGGGGGACCCTCCATTATCTGACAACAGATCCATAATTTCGATGCTGCTGTCAAAACTTATAATGAGGAAATGATTCTCCACAGCAATGGCTGCTTTTAGTCCCAACCACCACCTTTTTTCAGATGGCAGCCTGTAAGCACTAAAGCTTAGTGGGTAAGAGCAAGAGCTTTAGCATCAGACAGATCTGATTTTATTTCCAGGTATTGCCATGTCAAGCTGGACAACCTTGGATAAGTGAAATGATCCTCTCTAAGCTGAGTTCTTTCTACCACAAAAAATGGTAGAAAGAAACAGACTTATGTAATTCTTTGTTCCTTATTAAATCTGCTATTGCTTTTAATTTGGGAAAAAATAGTATTGTAGATTTATTTGGTAAGCCGAAAGTTGAGTGATGTTTTAAATTTTTTCCAAGGTAGAGTTCTCAGAACCTGTCCTCCAAAACAAGACCAATCTTACATGATGAGGTGTATTCTCTTCTCCAGGTTTTGCAAGATTATGTTTTATTATTGCTGTCACACATGGCCAAATATTTTATTTGATTTTCAGTAGCAGTAAAAATATTATGCTCTTTAACAGTTGAAACTCCGAGGAGGTTTTGGAGATGGAAAAATGAATGGAATGCATCTTCCCCAGCCAGCACGGTTTTCCCTGCAGACTGTTCTCTAAGCATCACTCGTGTGTGTGTGTGTGTGTGTGTGTGTGTGTGCATGTGTGTGCATGTGTGTGTGTCTGTGTGTGTGTATGAGTGTGTGTGTGAAGACATTATTTATGTGTAGATGTGCCCTCTAAGGACAACCAAAACTCCTTTCTGTAGGAGGATCCTCATTCTCTTCTTTCTATCTTTATTTTTTCTTTCTTTACCTTCTCTCTCTTTCCTCCCTTCTTTGCCATCTTTTTCCTTCCTTTCCTTAGCAATACAGAGATAAAAGAACCTAGGGTCTCCTGCATATTAGGCCAGCACATATGCCCAGGTCTTGGAAAGTTCTTTTTTTGAGATCCCAAGTGTAAAGAGTAATTGGGCTTAATTTGCCTAATATCACCTGAGCCCCAGGGGTGAGACCTGAGGAGTCACCAGAATGTTCTGATACTGCAGAGAACTTATGAATTGTTGAGTTTTTATCCCACCATTTCTGGTTCTATCAATAGTGCAGCAGCACCAGAGCAAAACAAGGTGGTCTCCACTCCACATAAGTGATGAAGAGCCCCTCCACCTCCACCCACAGAGGGTGTGCAGAGCACTCAGGCAGGAAGGAAGGAACTTAGCACAAACCAGGAAGTTCTCTGCTGTCTCCTACAGGCCCCAGGATGTGAGTTTCATTGGTCTATCCCTCAAAGACAACAAAATGGAGAGTGGAGTGACTTCTTCATATTAGTTGTCTAAGACTATCTTAACAGAGTGTCTTATACAACAGAAATGTATTGTCAGAAATGTTGCATTGGAAGCCATAAGTATGAGATTAATGTTCATTTCTTCTGATTCCTCTTTCCTTGGCTTATAAATGACAGTCTTCTCTCTCTGTCTTCACATGGTATTTTCTCTGTGTTTGTGTCTCCTTCTCTTCTATAAGGCCACTAGCCAAACTGGATTAAAGTTTATGCTAATGACACTTTTTCACCTATTTAGAAGACCCACTCTCCAAAAACATTTACATTCTGAGATACAGATTGAGTGACCTTTACCTGCAATGCTTGGAAATAGATTTGGGATCTTCTCAATTTAGGAGTAATTGCATAGACATCACCACCTGAGTCTACTTAATCTGAAGATCTGAAATCCACAGGTCAGACATGGGAGAATTTTAGCTTTTAGAATGTTGAACTAAGGATGCTTAACCTAGATGAGGAGTTAGGACTTCAACATACAAATTTGAGGGAGACACTATTCAGCCCATAACACTCTTGAAGAGCAATTCCATGGTTTGTTTCTTTCAAAGAAACTAGTCAGTGCATAGATGAGAAAGAACATTTTTTTTGGCTGTATTTGCCACTGCCTGAGACTTGAGGGCAGGTATCTGTGACACCTGATCACAAGAAGGATATTGAGTAGTGAGAAGTGAGGGTTCTGCCAGCTTAGTGCACAGCCCCTGGAATGAATGGATTTGTAGTGAGATTGAGTCAGAACTGAGGTTGAGGGGCCTGGAGATGGAAATGCTTTATTTTTATTGCCCCACCCTCAGTATGCTGGCTTATCGCAGTATGGACACGGGGCAGCTGCCATTACCAAAGGTATTATAACCTTGGATTAGTAACCTAAGTAGAAAAGATATAATGGAACAAAAGGGGTTTTTTTCCCTAGTAACTTTGTCTTTTGTTTCTACTTTATTTTAAACCAAAATTGTCTCACTTTGGAGGCCATTTTTTTAGCCTTATAATTTAGGCTATTGTAAGACTGAAGCTGCATGAGATAACTGAATAAATGAATAAATGAAACATGTTGGCACTCCATAAGTGCTAGCTTCCTTCTGGAGAAAACAAGTATAGCAAGGTCCTAGGCTCTGGAGACCTACTCTCCAGGGGATACTATGTATCCTCAGTTTCCTCAGCTATGCCAAATGAAAAGCGAGCTGCCAAGTGTTAAGCACTCAACAAAATATTCTTTTTTCTCATTATGGTTATAGCCTGAGGTAGAGAATCATCTTTCAGACCCACATACTAGTCAATTAATACGTTCCATCTGGCTTTCTGCAATGCTGCTCTTAGAAATAGTGTTTCCTAAGGATTTGTGCAATGTGTGAGCAGTTCTCCAATCCGGGATGCTGGGGAGTGCCAGTAGTAATTATTGCCTAGCTGGGCTCCTGTTAGAGTGAAGGATGCTCTTAATTAAGTAGCTCAGTAATCATATGTGTTCTTAGAAAACAGACATTTAATATGTAAATAGATTATTATTCATCACCATGAAAAAATGTTGTTTCATTTGATCTTTTCTTAAGAAGTTTACAAGAAAGGGTTGCTTTACAGTGTACCACTCTGCAGTATTTGTTTTTTAAATTTAGCAAATATAATTAGAAGGTCAAAAGTGGATCGACTTAGTATTTATAGCTTCAGCAGTAATTATTTGTGTAATAAGTATGACTTCAATTTTCAGTAAAGAGAACCAAAATGCATTATGTACATGGATCAACACCCCATGATGAATGTAATATTCTGTTCAGCGAATAAATACTGATAAAATTTAAAAGTTAAAAGTTTTCAGTGTTTGATTATCAGATCAAGAGACCCTTGTTTGGACAATGCTTTTCTTGTAGTCAGCATCACCACATTTTTCTCAGTACATCAAAATTCAGAGAGAAAAGATGATGGTTAGCATCATACTTATTTTCTCTCCTGTAAGTGCATTGGGAGATTTGGATATTGGTCTTTCTGGGAACTTTAAACAAGCTGCCTTCATTGTGGACACAAAAATAAATGTGACCAGAGACATGGACCACACTGTGCTTTCTTCTTGGGAAAGCGTCCCAGGCTGGGAACATCAGCGCAGGGCTCGGAGGCCCACAAGGGAAGAAGGCAATGCACAAGCATGCAAGGAAATTGGACCAGAATGGGGAGGGCACCATATCAGCATATTAGCTTTCAGAATAAATCTGTAATTCAGTCTTTTGATCAAATTATTTAAACTTTTAGAAAACAGATGAGAGCCCATTTAGCAGGTAAGTTTGCTTATTGGTTATCTTGCTCACCTTGTTGGCTGTCATGGGTTTAAAACTTGAGGGAAAATTTCACTCCTGGCTCAGGATTGTTTCTGGTCAGCAGCACCTCAAGCTTAGCCAGATGTGGGAGCTGCAGGCCCTTGATGACACATCTGGACGGAGAGCAGGTGGAGGAGAGGAGCAGGGGTCACAGGCTCTGCAGGCAGCATCCAGACTTGGACCCGGCTCTGCTGGCCTCAGACCTTTGTCAACTCACTTAATGTTCCTAAGACTCAATCTCTTCTATAAAACTGAGATTACTTGGGCATAGTGGTCCATCCCTGTGATCCTAGCACTACGGAGGCTGAGGCAGGAGAGTCACAAGTTAGAACCTAGTTTGGACAACGTGGCAACCTAGACTTTGTCTCAAAATAAAGAAAAACTTAGAGTACTTGGGATTTAGTTAGTGGGGAGACTGAGTGTTCAATACCCAGCAACACACACAGAGAAAGTAGTTAATATGTATGAGATATACTTATTCCTAAATGTCCAATGTTTCAGCTTCTCAGAAAGCATCCACGTACTTGTGTGAAGAAGGTAAGGAGTCCCAGTGAGGATGACCTGGATACATCACCCACTTCACAGATTAGAAAACTGAGTCCTCAAGCCTACAAAAAACAACCACTCTCCCAGGGCTTGGCCTATCATTACTCTCATCTCCATTGTTCCTTTCCCTATCTGCTTCCCACTTTCTCTCCTTCCCTCCCTTCTTCTCTTCTTCTCCCTTGTCTGTGCACACTTCAATTGCCATGTTCTTCCAGCTTCTCTGAGTGTGACTGTTCTAACTCAAAAGCAGTTGGAGATATTAGGTTCACAATACAGGAAGTACCCTGGAGTTTGAAGTCTTACGTGTGTGTGTGTGTGTGTGTGTGTGTGTGTGTGTGCATGCACATGTGATGCTGGTGGTGGTGCTTTGAACTGAGCTATATGGTGACATGCTAATAATGTCTACTTGGAGAATTACAGCTTCGAGCTGGGCCAGTCCAAGGAGAGGGATCTACAGTCTAATGGAGAAAATGATGAATTTTTTGAAAGGTCCAAAGACTTGAGTTCCAATCCCTATACTACCACAGAATGGGGGGTTAAGTGGAACAACTTTCTGAGTGTCACCTCTGTCTATGAGACAGGGATGGCAACAATACCTATATCATTGGCTTGTTGGGGAAATTCATTGCGGCGACCAATGCACAATGCTTCTGGCACACAGCACACAGCATGACCAGTTTTTTCATCATCATCTAGCTTCACCCTGTCCTTCCTGGCCCCACATGACATGCTGTCTTCTGGGGGCCTCTGAGTAACTGCAGATGAAGGTGTGAAATGCCTGTTCTGGATGGATTTGGGTCCAGTGCTGTGACACTCAGCAACAGCATCCCAGGATAACAAGATACTGAAATTAGAGCCCGAACAGCCACCCACTGCTGCAAGGAATGAAGATGAAAAAAGCAGAAGAGCTACTGGTGAGTCAGAAAGAAAAAAGGCAGCAGAAACCTAAGGACGGGTGAGCAGGGAGCGGCACCCACAGGGCCCACAGCTGTGACATGGCCCTTCTCATCTCTCTGGGACTGTGCACCCTGAACAAGCCAGCTCTCTTCCCAAGGCCTGCTGTTGAATAATTCCTGAAAAGCCAAGGACTTTGTGTGGCTTGAACACGACAAGGAAGATGCCAATGTTTATTCTGTAAGACCTCCACACTAAACCTGAGAGGCAGACATTCATATCCCTGTTTTCCAGATGAGAAAATCAAGGCTCAAGGAGGTGGGACCACTTGCCCAGTGTCACTCATCTCAGGATGTGAATTTGGGCCTCTGCATGCTTGGCCTCACTGGAGTCCACGAAATGGCATTAGCCACATTAGGAAGCATGTGTCTTGCTAGAGTCACTTAACAGGGAGCTTAAAACTATATATGTACATATATACGTAAGTCTGTATTTATTTACTTGAAATACTTGGGATTAAACCCAAGACATTCACCCTGAGCCATAGCTCCAGTCTAACATTTAATTATTTTGTCTGAGAAAAGGTATGTTACTACATTGCCCAAGCTGAGCCCAAACTTGTGATCTTCCTGTCTCAGCCTCTTAAAGTAGAAATACAGTCTTTTCATACCAGACTACTATTTCATACCAGCCTGATACATGAATATTTTGGCTTGATCCCTATGGATTCCTTTGCAGTTCCTCAAAGGTCTACTGTAGCCACTTATTAGATGCAAATTGGATAAGACCTAAAATAATTGCTAAAACCTGGTGTAGGTGTTTCAAGGCAAGATGAATCTCACAGGTATATGACCATTCTGTAGAGCTCTTGGAGAAGAAAATGCTCCTTAAAATCACAGAGAACACCCACTCAGGGACTATGTTTCCTTTGAAAATAGCCCTGGTGTAACACTGTTCAGAACTACACAAACACCCCCCCATACACACACAATTCCTATTATCATATGGTTACTCACAACTGTGGAGCTGGCAGAATGTACCCAAAGCTGGTGCTGGCTAAGGTACTGGACCAGGAGGATCCAGTGTAATGCCCAGTGTAATGCTCAGTGTAATGCTCATGCTGCTGACATCCATAATAGTGTCCTTCAATTTTTAGTCACTCTCTGAGGCACAGGTTCCTGAGAAAAGTCCCCTTAATTCTCTAGTTGTTTCTGCTGGAGATTTAGATGCAGGAACACATGAGAGTGTAGTCTATACTCTATTTCATGGCAGTCAAGTTACTCAACCATTTGTAATATACAAAATAACAAGAAAAATTCATTCAAAGTGGATGTTGGATTTTGAGGTGAGTAAGAACTCACTATAGAGCTGGGGATTTAGCTCAGTGGCTCTGGCGCCTGTCTTGCAAGTGCAAGGGCCTGGATTTGATCCCCAGAAACCACATATAATGTCAGGCATGGAGACTCACACCCACCAGCAATAAGAACCACATACCATAGTGCTGATGGCTCATGCTTGTAATCCCAGCACTTGGGAGGCAGAGGCAGGAGGATCGATGTGAGTTCAAGGCTAGCCTGGACTACAAAAGCAAGACCTGTCTAAAAAAAATAAAAAAAAAAAAAACTCACTATATATGAGGTTTCCTCCTAGGCCTTTTACACAATTTGATGCTAAATCTTGGGCACTTTTCTCTGCACTATTTTGTTGAAGAGAAATGGCACAGAGAGGTGATATAACTTGCCCAAGCTATTGTAACTAGAAGTGACCAAGCTGGGATTTGAACTCAGATAGTTGATCAGTCTGTAGTGTAAAGTATATGATCTCCATTCCACTGTAATGGGAGCCTCTATGAATTGAGGTGATGTAGACAGATACCTATGAATATCAGCTGTGGTGAGAGGGAAACTATTATCTGTTGGAGGTCTCCAGCTCACCCAGCACTGTGCTGGGACCTTTATCTGCTGTATCACCTTCATTGTAAGTCTATAGGGTTTATGACATGAAGACACAGTGTTGTAGAAACTTCAGGTGCCTTGCCAGAGTTACACAGCTGCTGAACTGAAATTTACAGTCAAATAGTTGCCTACCAAATCACAAGGTTTTTCTAACTCTCCAAGGAGTCCCTCAAGGTCAAGGGGGAAATATACACCCCAGCAGTGAACACTGGAAGATCCAGTCTCGGGAGATCCCCATGGGCACTCACACACAGTGTTCTGCTAGGACAGGCAGCCCTCTTTGTGTGAACTTTGTGTGTTACAGCTTTTCATCTTCAGTGACACCACCTGACAGCTTTTGTGGGATGATTGCAGGGTAGGAGACTGTAACCTTTAAAGGTTTGATGAAAACTTGGCAAGTGGGAGGTCTGTCATCTTCCTAGGACATGTTGGAGGGGGCTGCTTCAAAATGTTTCTTTACAAACTCTGGTTCCTGACTGAGCTGGTTCTCCAGGTGAGGAAGCTGAGCGGGAGCCTAGAGCCCAAGGAAATGGAGGGAGGGGAATCAGGATAAGTGACAGCACAGGGCTGTGTGGTATGTGAACTCCACACAAGGCCAAGGGGAAAAGGTGGAGGTCGAGACTATGTTTGGGGCTAGGAGAAGCAGGAAGACAGGAGCCTGAGAGAGGAAGGTGGGAAGTTTAGGGTGTCAGAGGAATCCAAGATAATTTTCCTTCCACACTGACCCTCTTCACTATGAATTCAAAATGCAACCTCTACCCAGCCACCTGTTAGTGTCGCCAAGATCGCCAGCATGCTCTGGACACCCATGGCCAGGCCTGTGGTGAAGCCAGCATTCTGTGATGAGGAGTTCTGTTTAGCGTCCCTCAAACAAACTCAGGGTCCAGTTTTGTCTTCCAGCACTTTGTCCCTGTATCATTTTTTTTCATTCTCAGGGGACCCCATGGACATTTAAGCTGATTCTCACTGCCCAGCTCCTTCCTTGACTGTCTCTCCTTTACTTGTACTTCTAACCACTTCTGTGTACCTCACTCTCACCCTTGCAGGAAGGTGAGGCTGGAGGGTGCAGAGTGGCAGAAAGCAGCCCACATGAGGCTGTGTACTTGCTGTCCCGGTTGAGAGTGACTTCTCATTCTCTCTAGGCAGAAGGCCAGCCAGTGACAAGGCAGGAAAATGGGGACAAAGTTGCATGTTTGAGCATAGGAAAGAGATTCCATGTGCTGGGACTTAGGTACAGTGTGTCGCATGCTGACACATTGGTCCTTAATGTAACAAACCAAGAGGTGATGGAACCTGTAAGAGATGAAGCCAAGTGGAAGGTGTCTAGGTCCTGAGGGGCTCCGCCCTCACTCACGAGTGGGTTAATGTCCTTCTCTAGAGATGGGGTTAGTTCTCCCAAGACTGGATTAGGCCTCTCCGGGGTGAGTGAAGCCTGACGATGGACACGGTTGCCATAGGTATGGATTGTTATAAAATTGGTCAGGCCTCTCATCACACTGCCGCGTGAACGCCCTTGCCTCCCTTCTGCTTCTCTGCCATGTTGGACCACAGCCAGAGCCTCCTCACCACCACCAAAACTAAACTGTCACCAATGCCACGCTCTTAGAATTCTCTGCCTGTGCAACTATGAGCTAAGGAAACCTCTCTTGTTCTTCAGTTACCAGCCTCAGATATTTTGCTATAGTAACACAAAATAGATCGAGACACCATGCAACTGGGGTACATGATGAATCGGAAGAAGAGAAAAGTGGTTTAGACACTGTATGGGATCTCCTGCCTTTTGGAAAAGCTAAGGTAGTACTCATGAGTCACAATTTCCTGCTTCATGTATGGTCTGAAGAACACTTGTATTAGAATTATTTCCCACTCCCAGACCCAAAGCATTACATTTCAAGAACGAAGCTCAGGAAATAGTATTTTGGTAGCACCGGGGATTCATTCCAGGGCATCACACATGCGTAGCAAGTACTTTACCAATGATTTATCTCATCAATCAGGAATGGGCATTTTTCAAGTACCCGAATAAGCATTATAGATTCCTTAAGGCAGTAAGGGGCTGTGGGATGTCTGCAGCAACAGAATTGAGTGGGTTTTTAGTGTATTTTAGACAGTGGAGAGGCAGAGAGGGGCATAATTGGAAGCTGACCCTAAATGAATCTCAGGGACCCCAATAGCAGAAAAGAGGTCACCAGTCCAGATGGGCAGGAGCTTCTCTTTCCAGCTCTCAACAGAAGTTGCTCAGAATGTCCCAAAAGATAAGGCTTTCTTCTCCCACTAAGCCACAATGAAAACTCACAGACCAGAAAGAATGAGGCTGTTTCTGTGTCCTGGAAGGTGTACAGTGCTCCCTGTAGCAGTGTCAGACCTCAGCCTTCTGCACAAACAACCCTGAAATGAAGGCCGTACACACAAGATTCCCAGGAGCAGTAGTTGAAGTTGGGTGAGTCAACTCTTCGTTTTTCCCAACAGAGAGAATGTGGCACAGTCTCCAATGACCCTGGGACACAGAACTGTCTGTGGTGATCTGCAGCCAACCATGACACTGAGCTGTAATTGCTTATGGGACTCTGAGATGCCCTGCACTATGCTATAGATACTGCCGGCCTGCAGCGAAGGGCATCAGAGGGAAAATTCAGAGTCCTTTGTGTCAATCAGGTTGATCCTATTCTTGCACATTTCATTAGTTAGAATGTGTAAATTTTACATGGCTGCCAGGGTCCTGTAGCTCAAACATCAAACATTTCTCAACAGTCACTCTTGTCATCTATTTCCGAGTGCAAACCACCTGAATACTTAAGGACTTAGCAATGCAGCATTGTTCTCTCCCAGCATTCTGTGGTTTTCCTGGGCATGATGGGGTGGTTCCTGCTTAGGGCTGCTCACACATTATAGTCAGATGGCATTCAGGGCTGCATTCACCTGAAGGCTTGACTGGGCTGTGTGTCAAAGCTTGTTCCCTCTCAGGGTTGGAGCCTCTGCTGTGATTCTGGAGCAAGAACTGGGCAGGCCGCCCTCTCTCCACACACACTATTTCCACTTACCCAGCATGGGAATTTCCTTATGCCATGACAGTCTCAGAGCAGGCAAATTTATTACAGAAGGCAAGCATCCCCAGAGATCCAGACGGGAACTCTAAGGATAGATATGACCTGCACTGGAACTCACCTAGTGTCAGTTTCTACTGGAAGAAATCCAGTTATGGGCTGAGAATTTAGCTCCATGGTTCCAGTGCCTGCCTGGCAAGTGCAAGGTCCCAAGTCCAATCCCTGCTAATCACATACTACAATGCCAGGCATGGTGGCTCATGCCTATAATCCCAGGACTTGGAGGCAGAGGCAGGAGGATTGCTGAGTTTGAGGCTCACCTAGGCTACATAGTGAGTTTAGGGCCAGCATGAACTACAAAGTGAGACCCTGTCTCAAAAAAAAAAAAAAAATCCAGTTATATGAGGGGGGGGTAGGGTGGGTAGGGATATGGGAAAAAATGAGAATTAAGTTGTGTCTTATACTGGTACAAATCCCCATTGTGGAGTGCAATCATGATGTGTATATGTAATGTACCAGTAAAGATTTAAAAAAAAATGTACCAGTAAAAAATTCAACTTAAAAAAAAAATCCAGTTACAAGACCAGCCTAGAGTCAAGCAAAAAGAGCTTATAAAGTATAAAAACCCAGAGCTAACCACAGTTCCCTTGAGATGTTTTACTGCACCTGTCCATGGAGGGTTTGGTGACATGAGGATGCGTATGAGAAGGGTTTGTGTCAAGACCTTGCACAGCTGAGGCCCAACAGCAAATTGTTCCCAGCCAGATATTAAGCAATGCCAACTCTGCTTCAGAATTTACTGCTAATTGTTTCTTATCAGAGATTATCAAAACTGTTTACTGAGTGGGACAAAGGAAACTGCCTATTTTCCAAAGAGATCATATTTCTTTTCCATCTTCCTTCCTTCTTGTGTCAAAATCTTTCTCTTATTGTTATTTCTACAGATTTCCAGTTTTTGGGAATGCAAAGTCCAGACAGTTGAAAGAAAGAAAATCTCTCTTGCCTCTTGCCACTCATTTTAAGTCCTTTAAAGTATCCACTGCTAATAGTACATGGTGTGGCAAAAAAGAATTCTTCTGAACACAAACAAGCTCATACTCTACCTAAATACTGGGGCTTATACATACATGAGTGCATATGTGTGCATGCATGTATATATGTATGTACTCGTGAGGCTATATGTTTACTGAAAGCACCTACTGGGTGCTGTTTTACAGGACCTCGGAGAAATGTACCTCGATCTTTTGCATTGTTGCTGAGAGTTCCACAGTCCAGATACTGTTAACACTGCACTTTCAGCACTCTTTGTTGATGAATAATATTCTTCAAGAGTAGACAATCATTTTTGTGCTCAGGTTGATTTTTTTTCTCTTTTCTTGTTTGTCCCTGAGCCAAGGCAGTCTGTGATAAGGCAGTTACTTCTTTGTACCAGAGTAGCAATTACCCCCTGCAGAGATGCTAATTGTAGGATATTTTCTACCTATGCATCTGCAATCACTCTAAATTATCTTTAAGGATGAAATTTTTGGCAGGAAATTTACCAGAGGTTTATTCTGCTCCCTAAATCCTACATGAGACAGTTCTCGCAGATGTCCCAGGAACTAGCAGCCCTCAGAGTTACATTTTTCAGCTCCCCCTGAATTGTTCAAACTTGTCCCCTCTTGCAGCAGATTTTAGAACACAGTAAACGAATGGAGTCAGAGAGAAGTAGAAGTAAATTTTGGTTTTCTCTTTGACAAGTAGCTACAGGTAAATTAGTTTCACCTCTGAGTGTCAGTTTCCTCCTTTATAAAATATGCTCCTACTGCTAAGGGCTGTGAAACATTCAATTATTCATACAACTGGTATTAATATAACACAATCAGTATCCAAGATTCCAGAGCTCTCTTGACATTTCCAAATAGGAGATCCAGTTTAGAGACAGGCCCAAAAAATTGCTTTGAATATCAGAATCCGTGGATGTTTAAGTCTCTTACATAAAGTAGGTGCATGTGAACTATGCATATTCTCCTGTATAGTTTAAATCACTTCTAGATTGCTTACAATGCCTAATGCAATAAAAATTATGTGTAAATAACTGTAATCACAAAAAGAAAAGCTTACACATGGTCCACGTGTGCATATATTCTGCATATATTCAATTTTTAATTGGTTGGATTCTCTAAGAAGCCCAGAGAACAGACAATACATCACAGGACTACTAGGGTACCAGATGTTCAGAACACACTCCAGCTTTATAACCACTGAAGAGCACCTGTGATCTCATTCATCTGCAGATATTTATCATCCTTCTACCTGAAGAGGCGTAGAGTACATTGCTTAAAAGGCTTGGCATACAAATCGGAACTCTCACATACTTCTGGGCATGATGTCAAAGTTCACAATCATTTTAGAAAGTGTTCTGGCAACTTCTTGCAAAATCAAATACAAATTTACCCTTTAACCCATCCACTCCACTCCTAAGCTTTAACCCAAAAGAAACAGATAGTACAAATGTCTGAAATTGACTTTAAAATCCGTCAAAAAATAAGAAAAGTTGGTGGGTGGGTGGACAAATATGTGGTGAAAACATATAAGAAAACACTGAAGTTGCATAATCTCTGAGTAGGCACTTGGGTGGTCCCTGCAGCATTCTTTTGTATTCTTCTGTATATTTGAAATGTTTCCAGCAGAACGGTAGGAGAGAAAGCATTGAAATCTCACCACCTGGGTTTGAACCCCACCTTCAACTCTTCTTAACTCTGTGACTTTGGGAATCTTTCCCAGTCTCTCTGTTCTGTGTGTTTCCTTGTCTATAAGTAGGAAATTAAAACACAGGAATTTGGTGTGTTGTTATAAGTGGAGCACTTGAAACAAAAGTAGGCACTCAGAACATGGTTATAGGGGTCAAAAATACATTGAGATGTATGTTGCATAGCTCTGTCTTCAAAAACTGTGCCTGCGTAGTCCCAAATGGCACTGTTGCAGAGAGACATGTGGGGAAGTTGTCATTGTCCTTGAACCTGTCTTCAACTCCAAAGTGGGAACAATTGAGCTGCTTTGGAGTTTTAAGAGAATTAAATAAAACAGCAAAATTAAAAGCAATCGAAAAAGGGTTCAATAAAAGTTCATCAAATGCCTCTTTCCTCAACCAAACCCCCGATCTTTGCTAGCACAGTTGAAAGGGATTGATCGAGGCACAGCCTCATATGCCCACTTCAGCAGACACACTCCAGATCCTGTGATACCTCATGGTGGGGTCTGTGGGAGAGGAGTGGCTAAAGGAGAAAATGACTTCACCCCAAAGGGCTCGGGCCAAATCCTGTGTGACTCCTCAGAGCAATATCAGCTCAGCCTTTGGAGCCCTGCTGACAATCTAGTTAGCCACAAGTCTGTACTAAACAAGATTGATCCTGGACTAACCATCGCACAGTATTCAGAGCTATGTAGGACACCAATTATGTAGCATCCCATCCCTGCTCCTGGCAGGCCTCTGTGAGAGCATGCCCTGGTAAGTAAATGGACCAGAAGAGGCTGTTCGCAGTGTCAGCATCCATTTGTCCAGCATGCTTTTATTGTACAATGATCAGAGAGTACAGACTTGGCCATCTAGTTGTAAGGATTATCTTTGTGAAACTTGAGGCTTGTGTATGAAGCCACCTACTAGGATTTCATGAAAACATAATAATTTAAACAAAAGAACTCACATTGATTGTCAAGGCTTTCTAAAGCCTATAATTGCATGATTTCCAGGTTTTTCAGTGCTTTTCTAATGGGAACTTTGGCTTTCTACAAAAATTTCTGCATAGTCTGTCTTGATTGGCTTTTCAAGAAGCAATTTCTCATCCTCAATCTTTAAATCCATCTGGATTTCAAAAGGATTTTAATTCATGCATTGCCAGTTTGCTCCTTCCTGATAAAAAATGCAATTTTCTAAGAGAAATTTACCAAACCCCACAGAGTCTTTTTAGAGATCTTTTAAAAGTGCCTTGATACACTAGGAGCTGAAGGGCTGCTCTGTGCTCTGCGTGTTTTTTACTTCCCCTTGGCAACATTTAAATGGAATTCAAATCCCAAATGTCAGGAGTTTTGCGCTGAGCTTAAACTAGTTAGGGAAGGCTTCTCTAAGCAAAGAAAACATGTGTGTGTTTCTTATTAATGAAGAGCATTAATGGCAGGTTAGGCGGCAAAGTGGGACTGGCAGTGCCCTTTTCACCCTGCTTAGCAGGGCTCCATATTCCAAGTGTCTGTTGACTCCCTGCCCTTCCTAGGCTGGCTCACATCCAAGCACCAGCTCAGCTGCATCCCCCAAAACACAGCACACCAAAAACGGATGCAAAAACTTCACATTGATACTCAAAAATTGTACATAGAACTGTGTGTGAAACAGTGTGACATTCTAATACAATATGCAGTGTGCAGTGATCAGTTCAGGATACTTGGTACATGTATCATCTCAAACATTCACTGTGTTGGGAACATTCAAAATATCGACTTTGAAATGTATAGTAAACATGTCCACCGTAGTTACTCTACTGACCCATAGAATACCAGAAAGCATTCCTCCCAGGCAGCTCTGCCCTTTACCCATTAACCACCCTCTCTCCTCTCTCTCCTCCCCTTCCTATTCAGTTCAGCCTCTGGCTGAGTTCATGTTTTTATTGTGATTTTTAAGTCTAGTTTTCTGTCATCCCAGGGACAGAGTTATATGGCACATCATGCAACATTTGCACATTCGCACATTCCCACTGGACACAACTTTCCCAAATCTTTGCCTGACCACTGATGCCTGGATGCGCCTTCCCCACCATTCACATTATGCTGGGATGAAAATCAGCCATGCAGAGTAACTGAGCCTCAGGTTGTGGAGTCATGAGTGTGAGTTCAAAATTCAGCTCTTTGTTTTTAAAGCTGTAAGCTCACAACTTCATGTTTCTGTGGGTTGTTCGTCTATAAAATAGAGATGAGAGTAATGGATCTCATGGAAAGCTTCTGCAGTAGTGCTGTATGTTCACGAAGAGAGCTGTTAATCAATGGATACATGAGTAGAGTGCCTCAATTTAGAGGGCAACTCTGTAATCAGCACACTTAGATTAGGGTCATTTGTATCCCTGAAGGAGCTCTGGTAAATGCACAGCACAGGGGGAGCCGAAGATGTGTAGGTTTGTACATATTGGGCATGTTGGAATGAATCTGACCTGAGCTCCTCTCCTCACCCACCACATTGTTGGGGTGCAGGAAGCACTGTTTCTTGGCTTTCTTGGGGTTCAAAATCCCAATCTGTTTAGCCAACGACAGATGGCTGTCAGGTCTGCATGGCAGTCCCCATGGAGGTGAATCTGGTAAGTGGCTTTTGCATCCTTTGGGAGGCGAAGTGCTATTCAAGTGTCATATTGGATGTGAAGTCTGTCCTCCAGGGTCAACCCAAAGACTTGGAAAATCTACCACTTAGCAACAGCTAGCCCTGATCAGAAAGACATGCGAGACTGCTATTGTGACCTTGGGGACACAGAGTTGGAAAACCACCAGCAGTGACTGATTGAAAAGGACCCTGAAGGCAAAGATATCTGTAAATAACAATTATCTATTTGTGGAGTGAGAATATAACATGGTAACAAGGATCCAGGCTCTAGAATTAGACTCAAGATAGATACCTTGTTGACCACAGACAATGTGACCTGGAGCCAGGACCTTAACCTCTATAGATGTCACTCTCCTCACCTGCTACAGAAAGACTGCAGATCTCACATGTCAATATTATTGTACACATTAAATGAGCGACCTACATGAAGCACTTAACACGAAGATGACCCAGTGATCAGCCAGGAGCTATTATTCATATTAACTAAGCACATGGAACAAAAATTAATTCTGAAGACCTAGAACTGTGTGCCTAACATTTATTAAAATTCACATTATACAATGTGAACCTGCAAAGACTCCCACCAGGGAGAGAATGACATATGCCTTTGCCAGTCTAATTTAATTGAGTTGTCTCTTCATTTATTATTCATCTGCACATGTGAGTTTTTAATAGTGTATTTATGTGTATAAATATCTATCAGTGTGCTTCAAGATTTACATGGGTGCACAGGTGTATGTGCCATTAATATTAATATCAAGTAGGAATGGTAATAATAATCATTAAATGTTGAAGTACTAAGCACTTCATTACCTACTGCATACATGTCACATTTTTCCTATTCTATCAAAAACATAAAGGCTATTGCTCAGTGTCTCAGATGTCAGTCAGTACTATAATATTCATTTTATAAATGAAGTAATTAAGATCAAGATGGGTATATGGAGAAGAGAGAGAGGTCACACTAATGGGATATCAGTGTTCAAACTCAAGCCTAGAGCCATCACCAACACTCTGTATTGACCCAGATTTCTGATTTCAAGAACTGAATGAATAGAAAGAGAATGGATGGAAGAGAGGATAGATGGATGGGAGGAAGGGAGGAAAGATGGATGAGCTGTGACATGAAGCTGATGTAAATGATAAAGATGATGTGTTCAGCTTTGGAAATGTTGGCTTCATGTCACAAAATTTATAGATGAGAACCATGTAAGAAAGAATAAAAGGGACTAAAAATCACATAGGTTTCTGGGCTGGCAGTGTGGAAATTTAACTTTTATTTCACTTCACTCAGCCTTAGTTTCCCTTTTGTTAAGAACAAAAAAAAAAAAAAAAAAAAAAAACAGAGTAGGAATCAATGAGGCACTAGTACCTACCGAACATGCCCAAGGCTACAGAATCAATAATGAGCAATGCAAAGCAAGAAAGCTGAGTAGGGGCAGATATCAGGCTCTTATATTCCCAGACTTACATAGGGAAGTATAGAGATTGAACAAATAGAACAGATCATAGAGAAATGCTCAGGACAATACTCACTGGCCAACCCAGTGATTCATTCAGGTTAGCGATATATGATGAGACCAGTAAAGAAAGCTTGGAGACACCATGTAACTGCTCTCTATAAGGGGAAGCTATGCTTCTGGGCTTCTCAAGAACAGTGTCCACTTTGGCCTGTTGATTTGGCTTACTGCTGTCTCCACTTCCAATCATCTCAGCATCTTGTCACTTCTCAAAGTCATTAAAGGAGGAAAAAAAGGAGAAAGAGAAAGAAAGTCAAAGGAGGTTATTATTTGCTTTGCAGAGTTGAATGACCCTAAACTAGTGTCAGGAAGCCTGGCATATGGGCTTGTTTTGCTCGTACTGGTTGGTATGAATTTGAATATATCCTTTCCCACCATGACCTCAGGTTTCTCTCTCATAAAATAAAAAGAACAGGCTAGATTATCTCTAAGAATCTACAGTCTCTGGCTTTTTGATAGTAAATCACTATGATGAGTTGGAAAATGACGGCAATAGCCATTATTTTTCCCCTAAAAAGGTACATCTCGCTGTTGCTTGTACCTTGGCCTAAACTTTCATTTTGATCATGTTATATCTTCTTTGGCTTTCTGTTACTACATGGATAAGAATGTCAGGCTCCAACTCAAGTAAGACAAAATGGACTTCATTTCTCTACAACCAAACTTAACCTAGATCTTTGAGCCTGCATTTCCTCTGGTGACTGGGAAACGTAACCTTACCAATTCATGTTTAACTCAATCTCTGCGAATAGTCACCATCTCCTTCATGTCTACTGAGCTTTCTTGATCTCCTTTCTCTCTCTCTTCCAAGGAAGATTTCAAAGTGTTTGGGATCATGTTCACAACCCTTGCATCAGAGGAGAATCGCAGGCCTTCAGTGCTGTTTTTTGATGGCTTCTGTCTATAATACACCCACTTGTTCTTGGTTTGTTGGCTTTGTTGAATTTGTTATTCTTTTTTTAGGTTTTTTGAGACAGGGTCTTGCTTTTGTGGTTCAGGCTGGCCCCGAGCTCAGCCTCAAACTCACATCACAATCCTCCTGCCTCTGCCTCCCGAGTGCTGGGATTACAGGCATGAGCTACCACGCCCGGCACTGTGGTATGTGGTACTGGTTGCTGATGGGTGTGGGTCTCCACACCCAGTATTGTTATGTGGTTACCCGGGAATCGAACCCGGGCCCTTGCACTTGCAAGACAGTCGCTGGAACCACTGAGCTAACTCCCCGGCCCGAATTTGTTATTCTTGATGCATGAGCCTTTTAAGAGTTTCTATCCATATCCATCTCCACTCCAGTTTTTTCAGTGACACAGCCACATGAATCCCTGACCACAGGTTGTCTCTGACCCTGCTATGGTGGCTGCTATAAACCATCTCTCCCTGATGGATAATCCATGCACTCTAGAGAGTAGAATTGCTGGACTGAGTGCAGAGAAATGGAAGGGGGTAAAATGGGAGACAACCTTGGCTAAAGTCTCTGAATTCAGCCCCCTCACTGCTGCCTAAGACCGTAAAGACAACTGTGTAATCATGATTGTCCTATTCTCCATCTTCAGACCTGGTCCAACAGATGGGAGTACATTGAATAAATTCCTTAGAACAGCTAGGATGTAGAGTACTGGATCTTTCAGGACTTTGGATCTGAAAACTTGTAACATTTTAGTTCCTTCAAGGTATAGAGGAAAGACCAGGAAAGTAATTCTTTTCATTGCTTTATCATTTTCTTTTTTCAGTGGAATATGATGAAGGAACTGCATTTGCCTATATCCAGGAATGGAATGTTCTATTCACCATCCCTACCTGCCCTCTTGTGGATGTTTTCTTTGAGCTATTATCAGAGGAAAATCATTCATGCAGAACATTGTGCATCTGTAATTATATACATTGAGCCAGTCAGTGCAGAGAATAGGTATTTGGGGAGATATAGATTCTGAGCACTTAATTAAAAAGAGTGTCACTAGCTAAGGTATTGTAGACAATATTATACTCAGGGAGATGGAGACAGAAAGAACTACAAAGGCAAGAGCTGGGAAAATGTGGAGGAAAAGAGTATCAGGGTCCACATCTGATCCCACCCCAAAAGAATTATAGCTTTCTGGGTGGGAAGGATTCTTATATTAAAAGCTGAGGCCCTTCCCTTTGAGACCAGGAGGTCTTTTGATGCTAAGCTTGCTAACATCAAAATCACAATCATTTTGCCTCTTTTCTATCGTACTTTTTCCCACAAGGGCATGAGGAAGAATTCTCTTTTTCCAGCCAGAATCCCCCAGGTTCTTGGCATTCCTACTGCCATGGATTGGATATGGTAGAGGGTAGCCCCAAAGCTGATGTGTTGGAAGCTTGGTCCTTGGTGTGGCAATGTTAAGAGTGGTGGGACATTTGAGAGATAAAACTTAGCAGGAGATCCCTAGGACATAAAGGTCTTGTCCTCAAGAAAGATATGGTCACTCTCAGGTGAGCCTGAGTTAGTGCTTGGGAGACAAAAGAACAAACCAGTCTCTTCCATTGCTCTGGCTTCCAGTCTTCGTATGTAACCTCTTGCTCCCCCTGTGCTGCCATTGACCATGATGTGACATAGACACAGCAGAGTGAGAACAATGTGTTCAGACTTTCAGCCCAAAGCTGGAAGCCAAATCTCTTTTTAAAATGAGTTATGCAGTCACAGCTATTTTGTATAATAACAGAAAACTATGACTCTTCCTGATATCTACCCCATGTCTATCTCTTGTTTTTCCAGCCAACTTTCCTTCCAAATAAGTAAATGTCCTAGAGTTTCTCTACATCCAAAGCACTCTCCTAAGACCTTGTCCTGCCTTCTAGCTACAGTGCTATCTTGTCCTTCACACTGTAATTGCCAAGCCGAGCAGGAGAGGAGACTGTGATGACATGTTTGCTACTGTCTGTTCTCCCGCCCCGACTGCAGCCCACTCACTATAGGGACTAAAGGCCACAAGCCTCAAGCAGCAATAACTAATACCATTCCTCTCTGTCTCCGATTTGTGGTACAGAGCTGTCCCAGAGGAACTGCCTGACAGACGCATAGGTCCCTGGACAGGTGGTTGGGAACCTGAATGGCTGGCTGGGCTACTGGGAAATCCATTCAAGATAAAACTTTCAGACTACTCACTGGCTAAAAAACTCTTCATACATAAACACATCTTAGAAGAGGGGAGAAAGGCAAATTATAGCAAATTGTCATTTTTTTAAAAATCCCAAACAACTACATGGCACCTGTCATATACTGAGTAGGAAAAGGTAAGACAAGTTGGGACTGTTCCTTTGCCTTGGGCAGGCTTGTTGCTCTGAGAAATATGGATCTGGGTGAAGGGATGAGATGAGCAGCTTCTCTAAGACGCAGGCACCAGGCACCATCAGCAAATAGCATCAAAGGAGGAGGCAGAGGATCAGGGCACAGCGCTTCCCCTCTGTGGTTCCTCCTAGCTTTAGACCACCCAACAGCACAGGGCTGGGAAGAACTGGAGAAAGAGGCCCTGTGGGCACAGCAAGGAGGGCACCACCACCTGTGTTGGAGGATATATTTACAGTGTGATGCCAGATAGGTGACTCACTCTCCCTGGCCTGGGCCTTGTCCTGCAAGAGGCCCAGATGCAGCTATGTGGAAGGAATCATAAGGAGTATGTCCCCCAACCACCTGAAGACCTCCCACTAGGCTCCACCTCCTGAAGATTTTACCACCTCATAATACTGCCTCTCTCGGGACCAATTTTGCAACACATTGGTCTTTGGAAAACATTTAAGATCAGTGCCTTCAAAATAGAAAAGCACCCATGTTTATAGCAGCTCAGTTTGTGATTGCTACATCTTGGAAACAACCCAAATAAATGTCCATCAACTGGAGACTGGATAAAAAAACTGTGGTTCTTCTACAGAATGGAGTATTACTCTGCCATAAAAAATTATAAGTTTGAATCATTTATACTTAAATGGACATACCTTGAGGATATCCTCATAAGTGAGATAAATAGGTCATAGATAGGTAAATATCGCATCTTTTCTCTGGTATGAGAAAATAAAGATGTAAATGAGTTTTAGAATTGTATATTATATATTGTGAAAGAGAAAATACTCAAAGTGAAATAGGGTGAAGGGGGAAAAATAATGAGATTATAACAAAAAAGAAAGGAAACATTTTATGTATATAGGGGGTGGTAGGGTGGGTAGGGCTATGGGAAAAAATGAGAATTAAATTGCATCTTATACTAGTATAAATCCCCATTGTGGAGTGCAATTATGATGTGTATATGTAATGTACCAATAAAGATTTCAATTAAAAAATGGAAAAGCTTAAGTACACGATTGTACATCTAGACAAGAGAAACCATGCCTCCATTAAAAGGAATGCACCTAAGAGAAAGGAAAATACGCATTTACACAAAGACCTGTGCAGGAATATTCACAGCATGACTTGTAGCAGTCAAACGGTGGAAACAATACATCAGCTGGTGAACAGGCAACCAGAACATGGTATGTTCATGCAAAAAATCACTAAGCATCAATACAAGGAGCAAAATACATGAAGTGACACAGATAAACCTCAAAAACATGAAGCTAAGTCACCCAAACTACGCAAAGGAGCACTTAGGTATGGTTGTCTTTATATAAAATATAAAAAATAAGTAAATCTACAAAAACAAAATGTAGATTAGTGAGTCTGTGGGAATGGTTACAGGAATGGAGAGTGAAAATAAAAGGTTCTATTTAAGGGTAATAGAAACACTCAAAATTGAGTTGTGTTAGACAGCTGAACTACCTGGAATTTACTACAAACCACTGAGCCATATATCTAAAATAGGTGAATTTCATGATGTGTGCTTTAGATTTCAATAAAACTGCCTGAAAATAGACTAGCAGAGCTTTGTGTGTTAATCTAGAGAGATGTCTATGATAAGTGTTTATTCTAAACATAACATAATGTGCATTAGCTTACAGAACAGGGTTGGACTTTTATGACAGAAGAACATATCTGTGTGTACATTGTTTTCATAACAACAATATGAAATTTCAGAAAAGACACGTACCAAGCAATTCACAGTGCTCGTTCTCAGGAGGGAAGAAGTTAGGTGAAAGGACTCACTGTGACCTTTAATGTCACACATTTTTTTCAATAATGTAATTAATGTCCTATTTCATTTTACCTTTTGGCAGCATCTCTATGGATATAAACCCACAGTGACAGTAAATCCTTAACTTACCAATACTCGAGTAGTGAGCTTTCACAGATGGATGAACCTCGCATTATGAACATTCTACATGTGAACAAGTCACAGCAGTGGCTCACGTGTCTGCGGGACATTGCCATAGTCGTGCCACTGGGCGCTCCCTGTACAATGAAATGCTGCACAACAGCACAGTGCAGTTAAGGCTGTTTGACTTCTTTATGCTTTACATTGTATATTTGTGTCAAAGCTGGGTACGATCACCTTGTCAGACTGACACACATTCTTGCACAAAACTCTTTCCTGAATCAGGGGCTTCCGGTACATACATATATCCAGACATGCACAATTGTGTAAGCTGTTCTTCTCTATTGTTGTACTTTCTCCTCACCCTCCCTTGCATCATGCTTTCTTTTCGATGAGAATAAATTCTCATCTCCTTTGTCTTCATCAGTATCATCCACAATTTCCATTACAGAGTTCATCATCCTGGGTTCTAACTGAATATTTAGGCAACCGCTTAACTCAAAAGACAATGAGCTCTATGAGCAAAGAACCACACCAGAGATGAAAACTAATTCTCAGGGCAGAAAATAACTATTCATAAGTAGCTGTTGATAGGGAGGTTGGGTGATCACTCTGGATCACCTTCAGTTCCACAAACTTTGCAGTTACCCAGCACATACACATGTATCAACCCCTTTTCTTGGACTCTCCTTCCTGTCCTGTTTGCCTAAGATAGTATAGGAACTTAATGGAAATGTTATAATAAACACACAAAACAAGGCCTTTCCTAAGTTTCTTCTTTGAGATGATCTTGATTTGTAGTTAAGGCCGGCCCTGAGCTCACCCTCTGGTCCAAGTAAACCTAAAACTCACAGCAATCCTCCTGCCTCTGCCTCTCAAGTGCTGGGATTATAGGCATAAACCACCATGCCTGGCACTGTGGTATGTGGTACTAATTGCTGGTTGGCATGAGTCACCATGCCCAGCATTGCTGTGTGTGGTTACTAGGGATTGAACTCAGGACCTTATGCTTGCAAGGCAGGAGTTGGAACACTGAGTTAAATCCCTGGCCCATAAGTTTCTCTTCTTATATCTCCTTCTAATTAAGTTGGCTGAGGGCTGCAAGAGGCTGGGAGTCCAGCCTCCTTAGGGGATCAAGGTATGCAGAAATATAGCTTCTCACCACCTGGGCATCTGCTGCCTTTTAAGCAAGGAAGAACAATCAAAATAAGGATCCCAACCACCCCTTCATTTATTTTCACCACCCAGAACTCAGTTTGCAGCCCCAACTATCTGCAAGGAGGCCAGAAATAGTGTCCAGCTCTGTGTTTAGGAAGAAGAGGCACTTGTATGACAGGTATTCGCAAGCAGAAGCCAACTCAACCCCAGAAACTTCTGTTCAGTTTGTAACAGTCAGACGTGCCACCTCCACAAGAAGGCCTCCTCAAATCTCTCCTGCTCAAACAGGTACTCTTGTGTTCTCACTGCACAAATCTTTGGCCCATATTATGCCTATTTGCTCACACTGTCTTACAATTATTTTCCCATCATCTTTACAAGACTGTTAATAGGGTTATAAGTGCTGAACAAGTAAAGAAGTCTAAGTGTTCTTTTGATAAATGAGCAGCCTAGAGTTAGGTCAGAGACAGAGGAAGGCAAAAAGAATTCAGAGTGGCAGAAAGGTCTAGATTTTAGAAATAGAAAGACTTAATTACTGCTCTGCTTGACCTTGCTCAACATGAGCTTGACATGAGAGATGTGTAGTAGAGCAGCCCACCCTGAGACAGGTGCATCTGGTTGAATAAGCTGCTCATGAAGAATCCAGCAGCAAGGAAACAGGATCTGTCTCTACCATCTGACCTATGTCCTTACTTTAACTACTGGGTGTTTATTAGTTGCATATGACAACAGTGAGAATACATGTTTTTTTAGCCCTATGCAATTTGTGGTAAGTACTAAGAAGCAAGTCTCATTTTTTCATAAAATTTTTTAGGTTATAATAATTGTGTGCAAAAGAACTTCTTCAAACAGGAATTTACATATCAATTAATCGGAAGGGTTCTCAAAGTTGAACAAGCATCAGTATCACCAAGACAGTTATGAAAATGTAGATTGCTGGGCTGAGTGAGTTTTAGTTTCACATTCAGTAAGCCTGGGGTGAGGTTCAATAATTCACATTTCTAACTGATTCATAGTGATGCAGGTACAGCTCTCTGTGTAGGACACTTTGAGAATCGAGAACTTGAGATAAATTAGAAAAATACAGGCAAGTGTCACACAGACTGGAGTTCTAGCCCAGGTACACCAACAGATCATTTGACCTTAGGCAATTCATCTTACTCTCTGAACCCATTTCTTTGTCTATAAATAGATAATGCCCCGGGAATTAACTGAGTCAAACAGTTATCTAGTACCCACTGCCTACCATGAATACTTGAGTCATCTCACTTTCATGAATTGCAATGTTTATAGCTTTATACAGTTGTCATGATAATGAATATGATGCTCAGAACTCAATGGTGGAGTTGAGCTGAAAAGTAAACCTCACTTGTGTGACTTATTGTGAGACCCGGAGAAGTTGCTTAGCCTCCTCGAGTCTCATCGTCATTTTTTTTAATGGGGTGAAAATAATACCATCTACTTTAGTGTTTGGGAACTATTATTATGTGCCTACTTCCTAATAAGCACCAGATAAGAGATAACTTTTACCACTGGCATTTTATGTCTGTTAATAGAATCTATGCTTTGCCATAAAGATACATCGAAGGGTTGAAGACTGTGTGCCAATAAAATCAAACACTGAGGAATATAAATCAATATCCCAAAAGCTTCAAATCTGCATTTATAAGCCAAAATTTTGGAGGGAAAGTTATGTAATGCATTTGCTTTGTAAAGAACTAATGCCCAGTAGATGGAGAAGGAACAAAGTTGTGCTACAGATGCAGCCTTCAATGTCAGAGGAGACAGGGACAAAATTGGCCCAAGGGCTGCAGCCAGTTTCTGGTTTTCCTATGGTCATGGGTGATGACTGAGTGCTTGTTAGTCAGCTCGTGATTCCCTCAGCAGTGAGGAGGGTGTTCACCTCAGCTCTGGATATAAGGGAATGGGGAGCCAGAAGGATTAAGTGAACTGATAAGTGCATTGGAGAAACTAATCCAATAGGTCAGATGTCTCTGAACCTTTGACCAAGAAGTCAAAAAACAAATGCATGCTTTTTACTTGGCTGGACTCATTTCATTAGAACCACACTGGTGGGAAATTAAAATATGTTATGACATTCACCTGATTCCTAGAAAAGGAGGAGACAGAAGAGGACAAAGAGGAGAAGAATGACAGTGGATGTGACCGTCTATAACCCTGTTTTTTAAGCAGAATTCTCATTGTGTATTTGAAAGATATTTACATCCACCCAAAAGAAAACATTGTTGGTGACTTTATAAGCATAGTCTTCATCAAAACAATAGAACAAAATTGCACAGATGGTTTTAAAAGAAAAAGGAACACTTTTACTAAATGCAACAATGTTGTTGCATGAACAAAGGAGTTAGCTCTTGTAGTTTTAACATGTTTATTGTCTAATTAGTCAATGTTTGTTAATCAATTATTTATTAATTAGCTGATTGAATCTTGAGTGCCCCATAAAGACATTTGGATAATGGCTATATCTGGGGCTATGATTTGTATTCATCTGTCCTTAAAAAAGAGAGCATGAGAATATGGGAGAGGGGGGATCTGGACTGAACCAGCTCTGTGGTCTTGGACAGTTCACTCCTTTTCTCTAGTCCTCAGTTGCTTCTATAACATGGGCAGAGTTCTTGTTGATTAAGGTGACATTGATTGTCTTACTTCCTCCTCCCTGAGACACAATACTCAACACTCACAACTCTAAAGAGGAAAAGTTTACAGGCTCATAGTTTGTAGAGGTTCAGGTTTCAGTCCAAGCCAAGGAACCATGGCAGAAGAGCATGGCAGAGGAGACTTATTTTGGGCAGGGCAGCCGGAGGGCAGAGAGTAAGATCCAAGAAGGAAGAGATAGGCTTTTCCAGGCCACACTCCGGAGACCCATCTCCTATCACCAGGCTTCACTCCCAAATCACATTTACCTTATAAGCACCTCCAAACATCCCCACCTAGGAGTGCATGAGGCTCTGGAGAAGTATCTACATATAAACCATCATAGTGATTAAATATGATGTTTATTAAAGGTCCAGTATATGGTAAATTCATAATAAATTTAATGTTATTATCTTTGTAAACCCTATATACAAACCAAATGACAAAATAAATAGTCTATTCCTTTTAGTGATGCTTTTTCCACTGACGTTAGAGTCAACCCCATGTAGCAATTATATATGTCCTATTAAAAGCTTTTTAAAAAGTGGTTGATCTTTTGAAAGCAAACAAGTATTCAAAATCTGTAAACTAGTTTGCAGAATAACTTGCTCCAGCCTACTTAAGAATAGAGCAGTGTATTTTATTCCTGTGCATAAAAAGAAAAGAAAAGAAGGAGAAGAATAAAATAACACTCAGCACCTAGGTATGCAAAACACTGCCCTAGACTTAATGTATATTAACAAAGACATGAAATCAAGGGGCATAAATAAATCTCTCAGGATAATAAATTTCACATAGCTAGTAAATGAAAAATTTAGGATCTGAGCTCAAAAGTATTAAAGGTCCCGATCTTTGCTTTATTCATTTCTTTGAGGCCAACATTATGGTCCTTTACCATATCCCACTCCCACCTTCCCTGGCAGCTTTGTCCTAGGACTCAAGTAATTAGCAAGACGGAAGTCTTATTAATATTCAGTTCAAAAAAACCTATTTCTCACTGTAACAAATGCCAAAGAAAATCTGGTCATAAAAAGGTTATGTTTTCAAGAATGAACAAACAATGTTACGAACAATGCTGGCATAAAAGCTATCTCCAGAATGATCAGTAAAAACTACTTATTTTTAAAATGGTTGGATCCATATTCCATTTTTTCCACCTGCTTGCAACTGAGTGGCATGAAGGAACTCAGACCCAGTGAAGACTCTGAAGACAAGCAAAGTGGTACATGTCATGCATGAAGGCTCTAGGAGGGTCCTTGAGGTTACACAAGTCTGTAAGAAACAAATCAAGCTTTCACAGTTTAAATAGTTTGTAGTAAGCTTTCTGAATGATATTATAGGAAGAAATATTTTCTCGCTGCATTCGGATTACAATGCCAACCCCTGAATATGGCCTACACAGAATGACTTCCTGACTTCAGTCACTAAACCCCACTGCAGCCTCATCTCCTGCACCTAACGTCACTTCATCCAGTCACAGTGATGCTTCTTCAGTTCTAGATGCACCCCAGACTCAGTGACTCCTCCGACACTTTGCAAGCCTCTTTCAAGCTAGATCTTATAGAGCAAGGTCTTTCCTGCCTCTGAGTGTCAACTCCTAAGTCAAGATGTCAGGACATTTCCTAACCACTACCCAGTGCTATCTTTCCTTTCCCTTCACCTTCTGTCTCATGTTTTGTGTTCTTCATGATACAGCACATTAAGATTTGAATTTTTCATTGATGGTTCCTCCTTTAGTGAACATTCAGAGAATGATAACTTACCTGGGTATCTTCATGACTGATGCTATATGAGTGGAAGTATAGATTTTGTAAGCATTTACTAAATATCTTTGAATTGAAAATATAGCATCTCTCCATTTGGAACCAGAAAGGAGTGGGACTCCATTTTTAAAAGTCTATATAGATTTACTTTTCCATTTTGTTTTATCTGTCTCTAATCGAGTCTGAAATCAGGTGAATTCTTAGTCATTTTCAAATTCCAATTCAGAAACTTAATGTCTTTTTTTTTTTGTCATTCCCTTATAAAAAGCACTAGTGATGTTCTCTGCAGTCTTTGTATCTTACACCTGTCTCTATTTTCATCTACATGAAGACATTATATTCTATTTATTTACTTAAAGGTCTGTATTGCTTACTTGCATTTGAACTCCCCAATGGCATAAATTATAATTCACAATTGGCACAATGTCTGGCATATAAAAGGTACTTTCTGAGTGTCTGGGAAATAAACTGAATTCAAATAAATTAAATTACATTAGTAAAAAACATTTTTAAATGTCCACAGACCATGAAGAATGGCTACCCAATTTAATTCAATTTAATAACTACTCATGTAATATAATCAAGCAAATGATGACACTACCCACAAACTGCAGTTTGTTTGAGATAAATAAAATTAAGTGTCTCTTTTGAATTATACTTTATAAACTTGGTGTGGGAGTTGCCAACAAATGAATGCAACACAGAATTAAAGATGTAGAAATGTAGACTGGTAGATGTGGCATCTCCTTCCTCCTAAGTCTTTTGTTCCATCTTAGGGTTCAGAGTGATGGGTGTTACCATTTTTAGTGAAAAGAAGACCTAATTGTAAAATAAACCCTAACACAGTTTTTTAGGATGCTCATAAAATAAGCCACAGAGATTCATTTAAGACATCCATGGCAACACATATTGAACACATTGTTATAAAATAGTAATATTAATACAGAATTAAATATTAATAAACAACATTGGCATTAATATTTAAGTCAATGATAATATAAATTATAATTATTTGCAAATACTCAAGTAGGCATCTTTGAGAAAGAAGAAACACCTGTGTTAACTAAAGAATTCAAGATTATTGCTGAATGACCACTCATAGTACAGGTGGATCACATGGATAACAAGCACTTTTGGTAACAGATATGGTTGTATCTAACATGAATCTTCACAATTCAATATGGTGGGTGTTATCTGTATTTATGCCCTTGTGGGAAATAAAGAAACCTCTGAATTTTGGTACCTACAATTTTTATCACTCTTGTGCGGACTATCATTAACTCTCATCGTTTTCATTGCCACTCCTGTCTTATAAGTGTTCAATCAACACTGGACTTAATGAAAACTTTGTGAAGCCCAACCTGCAGGAAGTCATGTCTTGGGTGAAAAATTCACAGGATAAAATCACCAATGGCTGTATTGTCAATACACTATGAGCAGAACATATGGACAAGAAGTGCTCATTTATGGAGAGCTCTATTTCTAGATGTGAGAGACAGGGGCTAATGGCTCTACAAGAAATGGAACAGTAAGAAATTCAGGCCAGAATCTGGAGGTTGAATGACAATTTTACAGAAGATGACATGACTGTATTTGAATAAACATAGTTTTGTTTATAAATACATATAGAT
This sequence comes from Petromus typicus, assembly GCA_004026965.1. NCBI lineage: Eukaryota > Metazoa > Chordata > Mammalia > Rodentia > Petromuridae > Petromus > Petromus typicus. Next base: position 71,806 of record PVIR01003574.1, read on the forward strand.
TTTTGTACATGAATATATATAGTTTTTCATATGAATAAATGTAGGTGGTTGTACATAAAAAACTATGACATCCCTGAAAATAAGTCCTATTGAGTTTTGGGAGCAAAATTAAATAAGATCTTGTCCTATTTGGTGGAAAACCTGATACATATCCTGTTTTATGGGGGTGGAAGAGAGATAAAACATTAAAAATCATGATGAGGCCTGGAAAGCCCTTATGAAGAAACTTAACCAAGTCTTTGCAGCATGAATACACTTAAGCTAGGGAGGAGGAGGATGAGTTCAAGGAATTTCTAATATAGAGAGATTAAAAAAGGATGTAAATGTAGGATGCCCATGGAAGAGGAGAGAAGCCAAAAAATCCCAGCAGAGACCTATCACCAAAAGCCAACTTTTATTTATTGTCAGCATTTTCAGTCATTTGGATGATGCAGCCATTTGGATCTTTTAGGAGTGAAGTTTCCTCATTAGTGTTTCCTAGCAAGTCAGCCCACTGGCCAGAGGAGAATTTCTCAATCTAGACCTGTCTCTCCTACAAGAAAGTCCTGTCCACCCCTAAAAACATCTTTGGTGACCTGGGCTTCTTTTGGAGAAGAATAGGAGCCAGACAGAAGAACTCAGGAGCAGGTCTTTCACTCAATCACAGAAGGTGTGAAGGGTGAAATCTACTAATATTTAACTTCTCTTTTGTCTGTGGTTGCATATGGATCTCTTCATGTACCTCAACATCTTCCTCTTACAATGGAATTGCCGCTCAGTATTGCCAGTCAGTATTCTTCTGATGTTCAAACAGACTAGTGCAGTATTCCCCAACAGGCAGACTGCTGGACATTCACGGGGAATGGCTGATTTTTGATGGAATCAGGCGCAATATTAACAAACATTCTAATTACTTTAAGAAAATGTCCATATGGTGCCAATATCTTTAAGCTTCCCTAATAGTTACTGAGGCTCTTTTAATAAGAATTAGGACAAGGTGGGTGTGGTAGCACACACTTGTCATCCCAGCACTCAGGAGGCTGAGGCCAGAGTATCATCATGAGTTTGAGGCCAGCCTAGTCTACTTGGTGAGTTCAGGGCTACTGGAACTACAAAGCCAGATCCTGTCTCAAAGTGAGACAAGAGTAAGAATGGAAGCCTTCAGTTTGGATCCATGACAGGCAACTATAGGGAGAAGGCCCACACAGTCCCCTTGTGTGCCATGAGACTCCTCCAGACTTTCTCTCAATCTCTGTGCACATTCTACTTAACCTCAGATTCTTCTAAACACTTTATCCATATTAGTCATTGAGATTCTTTCCATCAAAATTCTGCAAGCTGTTTTGTAAGCCATTTAAATCTCATAGCTGAAACTTATTTGTGGAGTTGGTAGCTACTCTCTGGCTAGAATCCACCAGTATTATTTTGTTTCCACTGTATTTATTCTTCCATCTATCTTCTATTTATAGCCAGTGGTGCTGTACTTTTATTTTGGATGTAGATGTAAATTTTCTTTTGTAAATAAACACTTTCTTTTTCTCCAAGAGAGTCATTTAAGGCAGTAAATGATGTTGATTTAGCAAAGCTATGATTTAGTGTCACAGCTATGATCTGGTAAAGGGGTAAAAGGTGAATGGCAGTATGCAAATGACAAAAGGTTCGCATGTGATGGATAAAAGAAATGCAGTCTCTTTATAAATAGTAAGGTAAACATGGGCCACTGTCATTTAAGTGGCAGGTCTTGTATATGTCCTCTAGTACTGTGTCATTAATTGATCCATAACAGTAATGTACCCAATTTCATAACTCAGCAAACACAGCACAACATAATCTAACATGGCCCACAGGCACACTCTTTTCCAGTTCTACATATTTGTGGCAGAGAGGATGCCAGTGTGGCTCATTTCTGCTCACCGGCTGAAATCTTAAACTTGGCAAGAAAAAAGTTGACTTGATTTTCTGGGAACAACTGTTAACTGGGTGAATTTTGTAGGGATATCATTTATCTCATACAATGGCCACTGAGAAGCTCCATTGTGCAGAAGATACTAAGAGGCAGGCAAACATCATGTCCTTGAGGAGGAACTGTGGAGACAGTAGGCAATTTCTAATCAGTATTATCTTCTCTGATGTGTGATGAAAGTCTGATGATCTCCCCTAAGATGATTAGCTGAGAAGAAATTTCCAAAGGGGCAGGAGTCACTTTGATAAAGTAATTCATGTATCTCTGCATCTAATTCAGCAAGTAGAAGTTCTAGAGTGAATGCAGAGTCACAAGCACATACTGCACTTAAGGAACAGATACTATGGCCCCAGGGCTAACAGTCCCATCCAAGGCAGAGATGGGGAGTCTCCTAGAAGAGGCGATTCTCCCAACATAAACTGCATTTAGAAGTGGGTCTGGAGCAACTGGACAGGCCTGGACATGAGGGAAAAACCCGTTTGGGGAATACACAAGATAGAACTTTTATTGTCAGAGACAAAAAGTGATCTCAAGACCAGTGAAGTGCCTACTACACATGGGTGTTCAGTGCATCTCTGTGGAATGAATACTGAATGACTGAGTCCATCCCCAAGTGCAGGCAACAGAGCACCTATCATGTAACACCCTCCCTCAGTCCTTATCTAGGAAGGCCCACTTAAGCTTAGTAGTTTGATTCCCATCATACACAACAGTGCTGACACAGAACAGCACCTCTCTGTTGTTCCACAGTGAGTTACAATGCAACCTGCCTCCCCACCTTTCTGAAGCTAAGCCATATCTAAGTAAGAAAAAGAGTAAGATCAGCAGCTTCATTTGCCTGAAATGAAGGAATTTTGTAGGTCATGTGGTTTGCTTCCTCTTAAAACTACAGAAAGGAAATTGTTCCTCATTGTCCCAATAAAGGTAAGAAAAAACTGGATTCAGAGACAGTGGTTAATCCTGGTTAAATGGGCTGTGGACTTAGAGCATACAAGTTTTTCCTTTTGTTTTCAAAATTTTTCTATATTGAGCTTTGATTATTTTATAATAGTAACATTTTAATTAATTAAGAGACGGAGAGAAAGAAACAGATTCATTGACCAAATTATTGAAGTCTAGAGCAAGTTTACAATATGAAATGTCATTTTAGACAGGCCAGGTCATTTAACAAAGGGTATAAACAAGCCATTCTGCCTAAAGGAATAAGCTCTGTGCTCAGTTTTTACATTTATTCCCTTATCTGGTTTAATCTTTATGGTATGTAGAGAGAGTAAGAATTGCACACTCATTATGCACACCTACTCTATCTCTCACTATGCAACACCATTTTATTCATGAGAAGAATGAGGCTCAGAGAGCTCAGATCATTTTTACAAAGTTGTTTGTATCATATATGACAGAATCAGGTATTAAACTTCCATCTGTTCAGAAGGATTTGACTATTAAATTAGGAATCTAATTCTTAATGGAAAATTTGAAATTATGGGGATACTCCTTTTCAACTATTAACCTATTATTTGCACTGTAGTATTAGACAAGAAGACAGGCCCTGGCTCTCTACAGCTGAGACGCAAGTAGGTAGAGCCAATCTATGGACACATAAATCAACAAGAAAGATTAGGTACTGAAAAATGCTGTGTATGATGTGAAAATAAAACAGATCAATGTGACACAGACTCGGCCACTCTGGACTAAGTCTCCTTAGGAGTCACATTTAAGATGAATACTGGATGGAAAAAAAGGCAAAATTGTACAAAGATCTAAGACAAGCATGCTTAAGGCAAAAGGTGCAGCCCAGGCCCAAAGAGCTTCTTATTTGAGAAGCATAAGAAAGTTCATGCATCCAAAATATAATGAGCATGAAGACAATATTAAAAGAAGTTGGAGATGGAGGCAAGGTCTAAAATAACAGCAAGCTGTGTAGTTTTTCTGTTTTACTCCAATACAAAGAATGGTTATCACGAGGCTCTCAAGTCTATAACATGCCATCAGTGTGTAAGGAAGCTGAGAGACATGAGCAAAAGCAGGGGACTCTGAGGAGAAACAGTTGCAGAAGTCGAGGAAGGAGAGGCAGCGGTCCTGTTGATGGTGCTATTGGAAGACAAAGGTAGGCAGGTTGGATATGTGTTGGAGGAAGATTTGTCCATATTGTTGATAGGATGGATGAGGGGATTCAGGGAACCTGCATTGACCTGGCTTTGATCTAAATGACTGACCAGCGAAGAAGACTAGAGGAGACACTGGGTTGGATTAGGGAGGAGTGCAGGCATCTGGCACAAGAATCAGAGATCTGTTGGGCAATAATGCCCATGAGATGCCCATTGAACATGCACGTGGAGATCCTGGAGAGACCCCTGAAGTTCTGCATTCAAGGATAAGTGGAGACAAGAGCTGTGACACAGGGTCACTAACATGACTGATGAAGATCACTAAGGGAGAGATGACTATGCGTGAAGCAGAGAGGACCCATAGCAGAGCTGTGTGTACCTTCAACTTAGAGAGTTTGAGACAAAACAAACAAACAAACAAAAAACTAAAAAGGAGGGGACATGAGAGGACATGTGACATGAGAGGAAGCCCAGAAGAATGAGGAGTTCCTGAAGGCAGAAAGAGAAAGTGCTTGGGAGGGACTTCAGAGAGGCTGAGCAAGAGTTGGATGAGTAACTGACAGCTGCATTCAGGCCCATGAAATTCAGGGCTGACCTGGACAACTGGCAACCTTGAGCACATCACACTGCCTTCTGCTTTGAGCTCACAGGAGAAATGCCATGAATGTGATCCCAGCACATCTGGCCCTTTTCCTGCTATACCACTGCAGAGAAAAGGGCCTTGGGAGAGCTCCACGAGCCCTGGTGGTCATACAGCCCGTCACTCATCACAGCACTCTTCCCTTCCTCCCCACACAAATCTACCCCTGTGGGACTTGCAAAAGTTTTCCCAGCCTGTGGGCTTGGGTAGACTTACTCAGATGAAAGAAAGTAATTGCATATTTCTAGCTGAAGTTAAATTTGTACAGAAATCTAAAAGGCTCTTAAAATTGCTGTTCATTTATTTTAAAAAGCAAAGTACTATGGGTATTTCCTTGATTATAAATAATCCAAGCATCCCATGTCTTAATTGTTGTTTGCCAACTGCACCAAGCCATTTTTCAAAATTATGAATAACATTTGGAGGTTAACTCTCATAAGTGACTAACTTTGGCAAACATGGAAGTAGAACTTCTTGGAAACACTAAACATAAATTCTGAAATCAAAGTTAACTTTTGTGATCATAAAATAGTTCGTTTATGATTTTTGTATGATTTTGAGAAACTCAAAATCCATGGAAGTTATTTACATTAATTAAAAATATTAATATCACATATTTCAACATAAATATGGCTGAGAATAAAAACTATGTTTCCACAAACCTAGGGAAGGAGAAAGAGAAGTTGTCCTGTAGCCATGGCAACAAGTGGACATAGGGGAAGATTTTCAACTACAATTGATCAATAACTACTTGCTTGCTAGCTGGCTACTCAATGTCTGAGTCCTACTTCTGAAAGTCAGGCAAACAAGGAGAAACCACCAACAGAAAATGCTGCCTTTAAGTACAGCCCATCATCTCAACCATGTGGCTATGCTTCCACAAATGGCATCAGCCTCATTTGCAGCTAAAAGTCCATCTGTGCCTGAACTCCAGGATTCCAAAGAACCCTACATGGAATCAGCACAAGGAGAAACTGGCTGATCCCTGAAAGGCAAGAAGATGCACGCTTGTTGTCATTATTCTTCTTACCTCATGTTTACTGCAAAGGATGTTTCCATTCACTGAGGTTGTTAGGTTCCTGTTTGTGGCATATCTTGATCCAAGTCCATCCTTCCCCTCTCCCTCTCCTTTTGCCCTCCATCTCTTTTTCCATTTGCAAGAGATCTATTCCCTTGTTTCCTTTTACCTATCCTTTATTATTCTCTTCTCTTGCCCTTTGCCTTACTCAGATGAGAGATGCTATGTGATATTCAAGCTTGTGTGACTGGTTTATTTCACTCAACATTATATTTTCCAGATGCAGCCATTTTCTTAAAAATCTCTCAAATTATCCTTTTTTACACCTGAGTAATGTTTCATTATGTACAGATATCACCTTCGCTCTCTCAATTCATCTGTTAATGGGTACACTGGCTACCTCTAGGATTTGGGTATCAGGAATTGTGCTGTTACTTAGAAGTCGAGGAGAGGAAGTGGCTGGGAAGGGGAAGGGAACTACAAAAGAAATCAGCTGTGTTATGCACATGTACTCACTCCCCAAAATGAAAATAAATATCAGGTTCTGCAAACATGCTCTAAAAGAAAAAAAATGAATGTAGACTTTTTATGTGATATACATGAGATAAGATTAATAATATCAACAAGAATGAAAATGGGGGAAAGAGGTCTAGTGGGAGAGAGGGGGATGGAAGAGGATTACAAAAAAATCAGATTGTGTTCTGTACATGACCCACTCCCTAAGATGACTGAAACTGCACATACTATGAACACAGACTTAGGGAAAAAAATAAATCTAAGTTAGTTTTCAGGTGTTGGGTGCTGGTGCCATCATCATGTGAATTCTCTGTCTCATTTTAAATGTTGGGAGGCATCTTAGTTACTTCCCTACCCTTGAGACACAGTGCTGGATATTTACAGAAATAAAGAGCAAAGGTTTATTTCAGCTCAGTTTCTAGAAGTGTCAGGCCATAGACACCTGGATCCCCAGCAGGGCAGCATGCCAGAGATGCATGGCAGAGGAGGCTCGCTCAAGGCATGGCAGTGAAGCAGAAAGAGCAGAGGAAGGGAGGTTACGTCCTTCCAGGCTGTGTCCCAGCTGACCCACCTCCTCTAACCAGGTTCCACCTCTTGACATCATCACATGTAGCTATAAACTCCTCCACTGATCAGCTCATACTTCCATGATCCAATCACCTATTAAAAGCTCTACCTATTGCATGTAAAACTTTGGGAGGGCATCTAGATATAAGCCATATGGAAGGAAAAACCAATCAGCTTATCAAACCTATTGCTGTGCATGGTGCTGAGGAACAGACACGTAGCTGAAATATAGTGTCACAATCACAACAGAAGAAAATGCCAAGTGCTGCATAAGCCCAGACAGGGAAGTATTAGACTTAGGCTGGGAAAGGAAAGCTCAGGAAGCACCTCACAGATGATGTTTAGGTTGGAAATTCCACAATAAGTATTAGTTTTCCAGATAAGATAAGGGGGAGAAAAAAAAAAGATAAGGGGGAGAAGGAAACTAGTAGAGGGGCAGCATAAGTCAAAATGCTGGGACATTAAAAAGAGCCAGACTCAGTGATACTGAGAAGTGCAAATGAATGTGAGCACTCAGGAAGGACAGACAAGCAGCAGAGGCAGGTCTATGATGACGCCGTGGCTTGAATTTGACCTCATAGGTCTATGGTATCTCGTGAATAACACAGAATTAATATCATTGCCTGGATCTCAAGACTGCTATGAGGATTAATTAAGATGATACCAAGTATAAATGTTGGAACACATTATGTATCCAAGCAAAAGCATGTCTGATTTTATCGGGTGTTGTCCTGCAGATTTCGAGTTCCATGTTTCTTGCATGTATATATTTTGGAGCAGCAAGGTTGCAAAAGATGGGAAATGTTTTCTTTTGAAAGAAAATTCAAGAAATAATCATACAGGCTGAGCACTCCTAATTTTAAAAACTGTTTTGAGCACCAGAGTGATGCCACAAGTGGAATATGTCATACCATGAAACCTTGTTTTATGTGCGAAGTTATAAAAACATTGAGTAAAACTATTTTCAGATTGTGTGAATAAGGATGTGAAATATAACTGATTTTTCTGGCTTAGACTAAGGTCCCACCCCCAAGATGTCTCTTTCTATACATGCACATTTTCAAACTCAGAAGCATTTCTGATTTCAAGTAATTCAGATGAGAGATACGCAGTTAGTGACTCTGAGCTCGTGCTGTGTACTGGCTACATTTACATATGTTAATATATATGAGCTTCTTCATCACAACAAACCATGGGAGGGGTACTATTACTATCCTTACTGAAGAGGTAGATCCCGTACATGGAAAAAGGAGCAACCCAAGAAGCTGAAGTTTCTGGTTTTGTACCCAGAGTCTGCATCAAGACCCGAATCAGCACCAGTGCAAGAACCTAGAACTGCAGAAAGTGTGTGCTTGAGTAGATCTGAGCCAGCAATGTGCTCATCTCCTCATCATTTGAGTGACACCTGAAGCATATGGAGCTTAGCAGACAGCCCAGCTTGTGCTGCCCTGCTCTTGAAGAGCTTCTAACAACTGCAGCCATCTCCCACAGAGCACTTGCTACCAACAGGAAATGTTTTAACCATATCACACTTAGTAATTTATTTCATGCTCCCCAAATAAACTGACAGGAAGGTAATGTTACTATACTTATTTTACAAGGAGAAAACTCGGGCACAGTGAGATTGAGTAATCTCACCAAAAATCACACAAGTAGCAGCAAACTGATCTGAATTTTGGTGGGAGAACGTCTGCAATTATTGTACACTTAACAACAGCCACACCATGTCTTGGTCTAGTGAGCTGCACCTAAAGTGCAGCCCCATCCATGTATTCTGTGACTGTGGCTTGTACTTACACACATCAACTGCGCACACCATTTAGTTCAACCCACATTCTCTCCATAGCCAGGTAATAACTGACATACTGGCTCTATTCCCTTACACTGTTATAGGCAGGTACTGCCAATATTGTCAGTTTAGTGGGTGGAAGCAGTTTTACACAAAATTATGACACTGGTGAGGATGCACAGTCCCACACTGTGCAGTGATGTTTCCGTTGACAAGTGATAAGTGGTCCCATAATGTTAAGTGAAACAAATCAGATACAAAAGCTTAAATATCAATGGTTTATCTTATATGAGAAACTCACATTATAAATAAAAAGCAACACAAAAGGTAGATAATAAGAAGTAAGGAGATAGATCTTTCTCATATGAAAAGGAGATGAAGAGACAGAGGGAGTGGAGAGAAAAGAGAGAGCAAGAGGATGACATAAGAAATGAAGACGTTATGTACCTGTACCAACTCCCCACAAGGAATCTAAGCATTGCAAACTATAAACATGTACTAATTAAGCATAATTAAATGGATTAAAATGGAGCTGAAACATTTCCATCTCCTAGTGAATCTAGAGCTACTGATCTGCAATCTTCACACATGGATGATGCTGCTAGAGAGTTTTCTAAAGCTTTGGTATCTTCTTGCTCTCCTCTGCAGATGGGGACAGTAATAGTTTCTACTTCAAAGATCTGTTTAATGATTTGAGGAAATAATGTAGTTAGAGTGTCTGAGTTTCTAGTTCACTCCAATGGACACTGATAACTACAATCATTTTTACAATTAGTCCATGGTTTCATATAGAGTTGCTCAACAGACACTATGTGGTTCAGGATGATTTGGCAAGAAAGGGAAAATAAAGTGGTCAAGGGTGTGTAGAATTGAAAGACAGAACTTGGTTGCCCCATTTGGGGGGACCAGAAATGCTGGAGGCTGAGAAGGAAGCCTTGACTTTCCCCATTTGCTTCCTTCCACTCCACTCCCAGCTCTTAGTAGTTGATTCACTGATGATTTCTTTGCCCCTGGGAAGCAACTCATTGACATTCTCAGCAGGGAGTACAGCTGTTTTAAAAGCTCAATGATTTTAATAAAATGAAACAAAACCCCCTGGCAGTAATTTGCTAAGCAGTGGCAAACATTTCTGAAGAAAAATGGCATTCCAGGAGCTGTCAGGGGCACCAGGCATCAGTCATCCAGCCATAAAAATGATGAACCATCTTAATTGCTATGCCCTCTGTAATTATCTTCCTGGCCTATATATCCCTTGTTCTGACTTCCCAGGCACCTGGGAGAAGTCTTTGGAATCAAACAGGTGTTCTAGTAATAGGGCTTCGCCAGAGTATGAAATCAGGTGAACTCTTTCACCCATCACCACCACCACTTTCATTTCCTGGAGAAGTTTAAGTAAAATGATGGGAGTGAATGAGACTGGCTCAGTCTCCAGTCCATTAGGCTAGAATCTGAATGCTATACATGGAAAAGGGGACGACTTTGGAGGTATCTGCTTACAGCTTTCTAGCAAAAGCGTTCAGGTATATGTGCAAAATCATGTGTATGATGGTGAGCATTGTTCCAGAGCGGATGATAGACTTTACTGAATGCTTTAAAAGATTCATGACACCCAAAAGTGCTCAGGATTATGGATATCTGTATGCTCAGGGATCTCTTGTTTGGCTGCACTGATAACTTGCTCATAACCCCACTGATTTGGACTGAGCCCACTTTCTAGATCCAACAGACCAAGCCAAACTGGAGTGACTCATGCTGAAGTTCTTCACCACTAAGCCAAAACTAAGCTTCTTTCTGAGAAATCAAAGATAATAGCCAAATCCCCAAGGAGGCCAGCTTTAGCATGTACAAAGAAGTCCTCTCAGCTTCTTCCAGCAGTTCTCACCACTTCCTCAGTGAGAATTTTCTCTCTGGGTGGGGCTTGCAGGGGAAACAACCCTTTCTCTAGCCCACAAAAGCCCCCTGTGTGGTTATAGGGGGTAAATAGAATAACAACAGTATCATTTTGAGAGATGTACAAGCACACTAAGAACATAGATGATTTCTACTAGTGACAGAGTCATAGGTACATCATATGCATAGTGGGAGAGAATGACAAATGGCAGACAGAAAGTTGTAGACATAAAAAATACATTTTCCCATCCAGCTTCATCGGCCTTCTGAATTTTATTGACAGAAGTCTTTGGAGTTAAGGATCCCTATAAACATATTATAACAACCTCTGAGCTATAAGTTAATACTTCAGTTTTCTGGTATTTTTGCTTTATGATTTCCTGGTGTTATGGTTTAGATATGGAATGTCTTCCAAAATTCTCAAATGTGGAAGGTAGCTGGATACCGCAGCACTAGAGCTGACTTGCTATTTTGTGGGTGGGCCCAGATTAGTGTTAGGCTCTTCTAGCCCCTAAGTGGCTACTTTCTTCCCAGCATGCATAGCTTCCAGCCAAACGGTGCTCTTCTCCTTCCTATAAAGCCCTTCTTCTGACCAAAATATGGCCTCCCCCTCCCTGTTTCCCACCATAGTGGCCCCTTCTCTTTCCCACAATGCTCTCTTTTCCCCCAAAGTCTAATCTGTACCTTGTCTTGGCACCTAGAGACTGCTGACCCCTTCCTTCCTTTGCCATGCATCAGCCTATCTCACTGCTCCTTAGCCAATCACTAGACACTGTGTCCCCTAGTGCCCCATCCTAGTTCTTAAAAAACCCAACCTAGTCCAGACCACACTGCTCCGCTCTTTGTTCTGAGGCAGTCTGGTAGCATTCCTATCAAATAAAGGCTTGTACTGGTTCCTGTTCTGGTTTCAGTCTCTTATTCTCTTACAATGAAAGGCTACGACCCCTTGTAGCACAAGAAGAAAGAAAGAAGGACAGAAGGAAGGAAAAAAAGAAAGAAAGAAAGAAAGAAAGAAAGAAAGAAAGAAAGAAAGAAAGAAAGAAAGAAAGAAAGAAAGAAAGAAAATCACAAAGGAAAAACAGAAAGATGATAATCTGTTTATGCAAGCTCTATTCCTATAACCCACACACTTCCCACTAGGCCTCACCTTCCAACACTCCACATAAAAGAATTAATATTCCACCATTTGTACTTTTGAGAGACACACTCACACTACACCACAAGTTCATAGCAAGAGGCCTTGAGGAGGACAATTTACCTTCTTTGCTTTCCTATTCACGCTAACAAACATTTCCTGGATCTCTACTCATTCTGTGCCTTGTGGGAGGCCGGAGGTCAAGCCCTACTGCCTCAAATCCCCAATGGCTTCACAAGGGAGGGCAGGGGCCAAGTACAATTCATCTCTTACCAGTAAGATCTCTATGAACTCTGAATTAAGGAAAAGAAATAGCCTTTTTCTACAAGCTTCCCAAACTCTGCCAGGCTGAAGCCTCATGAATAGCATTATGAAAGACCAGCCTCCAACAGGTTCCATCCCATCCATGCCCCAGAACCAAAGGTGCTGCCTCCACTCATGTTATAGGAGTCCATTCACTTCCATTCCCCCTTCTCACTGGAGAACACGAGCAACATGGCTTTTTATCATTGGTTTATGACAGTCCTACTGCCCTGTCCCGCTGCCTCAGAATGTCAACAGCAAGACCCCAGCAGACTTCATGTTTGCATGCTTTTCCAGGCCTTGCTTCAAGACTATGACCCTTCTTTTTTTTTTTTTTTTTAAGGTGTTTTGAGACAGGGTCTCACTTTGTGGTTCAGGCTGGCCCTGAGCTCAGCCTCAAACTCACATCACAATCCTCCTGCCTCTGCCTCCCGAGTGCTGGGATTACAGGCGTGAGCCACCAAGCCCGGCACTGGTATGTGGTATTGGTTGCCACTGGGGTGAGTCTCCACACCCAGTATTGTTATGTGGTTACCAGGGATTGAACCCGGGTCCTTGCGCTTGCAAGACGGGCACCGGAACCACTGAGCTATATCCCCGGCCCGACTATGACCCTTCTTAATGGAACCCTGACCCGTGTGTCCTGCAAAACATTCTCTACTTTTAGTCTCCAGATAGCAAGAACCACCGCCAATTGAACATAGTGTGTGGCCTTTCAAGATCTAAGACTTTCATTCTTTTCTAATATTACTTTCTTCTAAATAGTACCAGTAGGATCCAGGAAATGGAGTTTTACAGCCTCTTTCTCAGAAGGCTTGGGTGCCATCTGTTATGAGAGGTGACAGATTATTATATGTTGTTCATTATTAAGACCCGATACAGAGGTGAGGATTACAGACCCCATGTGTTTGCCTGTGCTGTGACGTTCACATTTTCAACTTTAGGAAGACAGTAGTTCAGCTATTTTTAAGGGATAAATTTCAAGACCCCTCAGTAAGTGTCTAAAACCATAGACGGTACTTATCCTCCCCATGCTATGGCTTTTCCTATATATTCATAGCAATGAGAGTTTAATTTATAAGTCATGAGCACTAAGAAATTAATAACTATTAATAAAATGGAATAATTATAATAAACTATCATGAAAGTTTGTTCTGTATCTTTCAAAGTATTCTGTTTTACTCTACCTGTCCTGCTGTTGTGGTGATGTGAGATAACACAATGTCCATGTGAGGAGATGGTAAGTGATGAGTCATGGTGACATCTGCTGCCACATCAGGGTCACTAGAACACAAGCACTGCGATACTACACAGTTGACCTAGTCATTAAAGCAGGTACAGTGATGAGGGCATGAGCGAGTATGGCTGAGCTGGACAAAGACAATCCAGTCCTCAGATAGCTCAAGATTTCATCCTACTGCTCAGAATAGCACATCATCCAAGACTCACCAGTGATTTACTTCTGGAATTTTCCATTTAATATTTTCAGACTGTGATCAACGGTGAGTAACGAAACCATCAGAAGGGCAACCAAGGATAAGAAAAAGCGATTATACTTCTCACCCACAGTGAGCCTCATGTAACCTGGGCTGCCTTATCTTCTGAAGTTGATCATTTTTGCTCCTAAGTTGGAATGGTGCCACCTGGCCCCCTGGGAATGCCGGAAACTATGGAGAGTACCAAATCCTATAAATACTATGTTTATTCTTATTTGATTATCCCTATGGGAAACTTGAATTTATAAACTAAGTGATAGGAGATTAAGAAGGATAATTAGTTATCAAGTAGAATAATTATAACAATGTACTACAATGAAAGTTACTTGAACACAGACGCTGCACTACCATGACAGCTAGTCTGATAACTGAAATGGCTACAAAGTGACTGATAGGTGGGTAGTGTGGGCAGTGGCTGGACAAAGGAGATTCTCATCTCTCACGGGGCTGGGTAGAGTCCAGCATGATTTCATCACAGTGCTCCAAATGTCCTACAATTTAAATTGTTTATTTCTGGAGTAAATAAGAAAAATAATCATTTAAGATATGCTTATGTTTCTTTCTACTGATAAGAAAATAAATTCCTTGGACTTGAGGACTCTTGTCTAATTCAAAGTACTCAAAACTCAGAAAATAAAAGTTTGTTTTAATATAATAATTATGACTATCTTTAGTATGTTAAATACATTTTTTGATCACAAATATCAGAAATAACTTTCAGCAAAAAAAATTTTTAGGTGATAATTGGTCAGTTAGGCTGACGTTGACCACAGTCACCAGTCCCTCATTGTCATCAGTACTTGGTAAATTTCCAACTCGCAACTTTCCTTTCTGTGAGTTCCCCTATGGGCTCTTTTGTTACACGGTGGCAAAAGCAGCCACTGGCAGTTCAAGCTCAGCAACAGAGAACAGTTCCTTCTGGAAATTTACTTCTGGAATTAGTTATTTAATATTTTTCCAAGTGTGGCTGTCCACAGTGAGCAAAAGCCCAAACAAGAAAGAACCGCTGTGCTTCTCCAGGAATTGCCTTTGGGGCCTTTATTTTACAAGAATCTGTTAAGGGGGCAGGGAAGAGGGCAGGGCCTCTGCAGGAAGTCTGAGAGGTGAGGAAAGGTTGGATCTTGGAAACACCCCAGGTGGAGGGCAGCAGGGCAAAGGAAAGTGGTAGTAAAGATTGACCCATGACCCAAGGAGCACCTGAGGCTGAACTCCCACCCAACAAACAGATGGAGATTGCTAGTCAAAATGAATTTAGATGAAAGAAATGAGGTGTTGTGTGTGACTTTTAAAATTCCAGCCTTAGTGGAATATGTGGGAGAAGAAAAGGAAAACGAAACAGTGAAAAAGTAAGCAGTGGGAAACCGTTCTTTGTCCTTTTCAGGAAAAGTTCTGCAAGAGATTACAGAAGGTTGGGAGAGTGTGGCCCTGTGGAAAGAGGGGAGGAGAGAAGTGACTGTCGGCATAAAAAAAATAGAAGAGAACAGTGCAAGAAATTGCATCTGCAGCTCCTTCTTGATGGGCCTGCTCTTTGGGAGAGGATTTGCTTGTTGGGGGAAAGGGAAACAGCACTCAAGTGTCAGCCAAAGGTACACAGTGGCTCCCTCCTGGGCAAAGCCCACTCCCAGGACCACAGGATCTTTCACCTAGCTTTTCTCTCTCACTCTATGGATTTCTCAACAAGCCTGTGGTCTCTCTTTGCCCATCTACATAGAAGATCTCAAAGAGCTGCCTCCAGGGACAGCTTCAGTCCCAGGTGGACAAGACTTAAAATGCTAAGCATGCACTCTCCTCTTAGGAAAAATTCTCCAAAATTCCAAATTCCCATGAAAGCCACTCTGATGGGTTCCATTCAGCCAAGGGAGTAATTGCCTCAGTAAACCATCCATATATTGTCTCAGTAGACCATCACCTGTGACCAGGAAGAGATAGAGCTAA
>PVIR01003575.1:0-87162 GCA_004026965.1 Petromus typicus
TTGAGCATACCATCAGGTATCACCCCTTTAATGGAGAAACACTATCAAAATGATTTTTCCCCCTAAGAAGAGAGATATCACAAGGAAGATGAAGTTTCCACAGAGGAGAAATAAACATAGACCAGAGCAGCTGCATGACTGAGTCCACACCATTCGTTGTCCCTCAAGCTGCTCAGGGACAGTGATGTAGATGTTCAAGATGTCTCTGCAATAGGCAAGCAGCTGGGCTGGAGCACGAAGCCATGATTTAAGGTGGTGTCTGTGCCGTTCCACGCTGCCACTCTGCCCTCAGAGGAATTCACTAAGTGGGGAGTAGATGAGCTCTCCAGGGAACTGGCCAGGCCAGTGATGCTGAAGCAGAGAGAGATTTATGGTAGTGTTTCTGAAAGGCTGCCAGCAAGCCAGCTAAGCTACACAGGCTCTGGAGAGTGTTTTGCTTTTGTCGATCCATTCTCAAGGCCACTGTCTAGTTGTGAGCTCCAGGAACTCAAACATGTGGCTTTAATTTCATTGGTCTGCCTGTTGTGGGATTTCACTGACTTGGATTTTCACTCTTCGGTCTACTTTGTATCACCCATTCTTGTGAAAGTATCCTAGTGAAAAACAAAAAGTTAGAGAGCAGAGTCCTGTCCTAGATTCCAAGTGATACATAATAATCATTACAAATTTTATTATACAGATTGAGAATCTCTCAATAATATATCTCAGATGTGAAATTCCTTACAAATCTAAGGTTTTTCAAGTATTCATATGACGTCATTATCTGAAAATTTGACCCTTGACATCTCATGATGGATGCATCATAGCCAAATTACAGTCATTGAAAATAGTGTAAAAAATTACTTGCAGCCTAGGTATATAAAATGTGTTTGCACAAGGTGTGGTGGAGGACACTTTTGTTACCAGCTGCTCAGTACCTGCTTGAGCAAATTAACAAGGTCCTGTCAAAATGAACATACTAAATAAGTGCATAAGACTAGGGATGTAGCTCAATTTTCTGTGTTCAATCAGCAGGAGCAGACACAAACGTGCATACACAAAAGCACACACTCAAACAAGTACTTGGAATATGAAAGGATTTCAGTGTAGATTTGAAATATCTCATTATACACAGGAATGTATTTCAACACCCTCTCAAAATATCAATCTGGAAGACTTTTTGTTCAAACATTTGATTTAAGGGAAACTCAACCAGTATAACTCGTAGATGTCATTATCACTCCATCACAATCAGAATACCCAAGACAGTCAACACACAAAGGGCAAAGTTTATTTTGGCTCAGTTTCAGTAGTTTTAACCCTTTTTTCTGTTGGCCACAGTGCTCTTGAGTTTGAAGTAAGGCAGAGTATCATGCAGGAAGTACATGGTAGAATAAAATGTCTTGGCTCACGGATGTCAGTAAATGGAAAAGAGGCAGAGGAGTAGCCAGGCTCTGCAAATCTCCTTTAGAGTTAAGCACACTATGGCCTCCTTTCTTCCACATTTTAGGGCCTCCAGCACCATCCCAATAGTGGCAAAGCCTTGAGATCCAGCTGTCAATTCATTGGACTATGGGGTGCATTCAAGACCCAAATGTTATCACTAATAATTATTCATTGCTAAGTTCTGAGGGATCTACAGCAGGTAACAAGCCTGTGAAGTTGGCTCCCTAAACCACACTCTTAAGATAAGAAGCTGTAACTGAAAGAATGTAAGTGCCTTGCCTAAGATTTTAACATTAATAACTAATAAAGCTGCTAATGAGCAATAGAACTAGGCTTCAAGTCAACAATCCAGGTTTTGGAAATTGTGTAGTGAACTGATTATATAGCTCTCTTTTTTAAGTACTGGGCAACTAACTTGATTTCTTTTGGTGTTTTTAAATTGTGGTTTTGGGGCTTTTTTTGTCATTTGTTATGTGTGTGTGTGTGTGTGTGTGTGTGTGTGTGTGTAAGTGGTTGAGATACAGTCTCACTAGGTATTTCAGACTGGTCTTGAACTCAATATATAGTCCAGGCTGGCACACAATTCCAGTGACCTTCCTCCTTTAGCCTGCCCAGGGCAGGGGTTACAGATGTGTATCAGCACACCCAAGTTTAGATTAATTTTCTTTATAAGAAGTATGATATTTCCATTATCCTAGATTCATTTATTTATTATGGAACACAATAATTTTCTTTGCATTAGCTTACCTCAATGCAAGGTCCCTGTAGATGGTACTCATAGGTATCTTCATGTTAAAACTACACTATCTGGAGTAATTTCCCATGCTGATTGATCCATAATTACTGTGATGTATCTTAAGGAGAGTAGTCATGCCACAGAATACTAATTGGAGAACACTTCTTAGTTATTCATCCCATTGAAGAAGATGGCTGCTGACCCACCCCCACCACTTTGGATTAATTTGGAAAGGAGACCATTCTGAAAAACAATGAATATACTGCCAGTAGAAGATGAAAGAAACTGGTATGTTTTAGATATCTACTAATACATAAGCGTATCATAAACATGATTCTACTTTGGGTCCTGTCAATAGGTTCATGAATAAGTAATCTTGGTATTTTTAGTAAAACCAGGTCACCAATAAATATAAACAGCATATATATATATATATATATATATATATGTATATATATATATATATATATATATATATATATATATATTAAGTATGAGATAAGATTAATAAAATCAACAAGGAAGGAAAGGGCAAGAAGGGACTTGGAGAAGAAAGGAGATTTAGAAAAAGGTACTCTATTGTATTAGACACATGCATCTATCCCCCCATGATGATTGTAAACTATGTATACCTCAAACATGTACAGATTAAAAAGTAGGCTGTAGTTGAAGAAGCCATGGCTTAGGGAACCCAGGAAAATATCACAGGATCATGCAATCATTAAGTTTTAAAGTCAAGCATCACACCAAAGTATACTGGCTCTAGATTTTGTGCACTAATTTTAGAACTGGGATTCATCCCGGAATTTTGGAACTACAGTTCATCCACTTAAGTGGGGATCATTCTCTTTGAACCACTGCTCCTTGGGAATTGAAATTAGTATTTTTTAGTATATATGAAATCATCTCCTCAGAGCCTGTACAGGAAAGGATGTTGTCTGTGCTTACAGAAATATACCACCCTAGAAAACTTGCGGGTGAATGATGTATTGGATTTTTCATCTCCTTTTTCTCTTTTTCAAAGTGGAACATTGATGTACTTTAAAACACTTTCCTCAAACCCAAAACATTTTCCTATCCATTTTATCAACTCAACTGAGCTGGACTATGGTGGCCCAAAAGCCCAGCTAACACACAGATTACCTTGGTGAGTTTAGGATGCAGGTCCAGATTTGGTAATTTGCTAAGATATATCATAAAGGGCCAGAAAAGGAAACAGGAGCAGAACTGGAGAAAAATCACTGGAAAGCAAAATCACTGTGAAAGCTGCCCTAATGCCAACTCCAGCTGAGAGATAACCTCTCAGAGGTGACAGAGGCATGCTGTGCTCTCTGTATCTTTACCTATGTCTCTGCTGCAGTATTGTGTAATCACTAAACACAGCGCTGGAGAAGTTGGTTCATTGCTCAAAGATGTTCAGAATGCAAAAAATGGCATCAAACTAATCAGTTCAAATATACTATCTGCTTAATTCCTGATAACTTCATGAGGCAGGTACTATTTGTTTGGATAAGAAAGCCAAGTATAAGGGGATCGTATAAACAGTATAATATTATCATTGCCTCACAGATGACCGCCCAGCCTGAGCCTTTCCCTGGAAGTCAGCATTGCAAATATGTGGACAAGGCCCAGGAAGTCACAAGGTAAGATGACCCGAAAGGGAGAGAATGGACATTTGCTTTTGCTTATAAAGAATTTTCCTCTTTAGCTATACAAATCAGTATTATATATCAAATACAATTTACTTAATTTCAATGTAGAATTATTAATACACTCTTGGCCCTGACATTTCTTACTGCTTTCTATTTTGAAAATGTACAAACCATGGGCTCTTTTCTTTCAAAGCGTAATTGTCTCAACCTAGCTGCGACCTTTATGAATAAACTATAAGTGAGAATTCACACTGTTCCATGGGGTGGGCTGAGATTGGGATGGGTAAGTGAATTTCACCACATTTGCAACATTAATGATGGGTGATATTGGCAGTAAACTCAAAGACTATTTAAACACCCAGTCTCCGTGAGCTCATTTGATTGTGCAAGTAATTACATACACTAATTAGAAAAAATATTAAACTATGCTGATTGCTGCTAGACACAGTAAAGGTCTGAGCATTGAGTGACTTCCAGACACTTAAATGACTGAAATAAAGTTTGTGATGGCTGCGCGCTTAGACAACCAACTTGAAGCAGGCAAAGTTTTCAACAGAAGGTACGTCTTCTGATATAGAATGGACTGATTATTTATTTTCCCTAAACCTATTAATTTAACTAATTTATGTCTAGTATTCATGGCATGACATTTGCCAGCTTCTGGAGATAAAGTGAGCCAAATTCAAAAGAAATCATATTTATGTGATGAAACACTGAAGTCATAAACAGTAACATAACTACAAAGACTAGAGTATTAGATACATCACCACATTTCATTTAGTTATTTTCCAATCCTGTATATTCATAAATATCAAGTTACATGCATTCTGTTTCCATAAGTATTGTGAATTACTTTTTCTCATCTGTTATGCTTTTTATCTAAATATAGTAAGGTTCAGCCCTGCCCACACATACAAACATAATCATGCAATATTAGATCTGAAGAGGCATTCAAAGGATATGAGGACTTTCTCAGATATTTTTTTCAATTAATGAGAAAAGGGAAGAAAGGAGAGGATGAAATGACTGTAACTCAAAGGACTGAATGGGAAAATAGAGCCACCTGCTGGGCGTCTGTGTAGAGGAGGCCACATTCCATTTCCTCTACTCCTGGAAGGATTCTCCAGTCAGGACGGGCATCTGTTTATGGTCTACATGGAAAAAATCTGAATTTCCTTCCTTTTAGGATGTAGTTTTGACATGACATGATGAAAGTATTTAAAAAAGAGAAAAGAATAATCAATAGTGTATAAAACTGAGCGGAAGTGCTGGGCAAGGTGGCTCATACCTTGTAATCCCAGCACTCAGGAGGCTGAGGCAGGAGGATTGCCTGTGAGTTCCAGGATCACCTGGGCTACATAGTAAGCACAGGGCCAGCCTGAGCTACAACGTACAAAGACTGAGACCCTGTCTAAAACAAAACAAAACAAAACAAAACAAAACAAAACTGAATGGAGTCCTCTCTCATCTCATCCTGAGACATTCACTGTTGGCATTTGAAAAAAACCTTGTTTTCTATGTGTCAATCATCAATTTATTCTATGTTGTTTATTTACACCATATAATTAGAATCACAGACAGTCTTATTAACACATTGGTGTCATAATACATATATATCTGACTTGTAAATTTAAGTATAGTCTGTTCTTAGTTACTCATGTTTAATAGTGTGGGTTCTATATTTAAGCACGTGACATTTTCAGCCATTTTTACTACGTAGTTCCTGTGTTATCTTGCAAAATTGATTTAGTCTCCATATTTCAGTTTCTTCAATGTCAACAGAAGTAATAAATGCATCTTAATTGCGTTGCAATTAGAATATTTAGGATCATCTGTAAAAGAACATTGTGCAATATGTTGTACTTAGGAACTGGAAGGTGTTCACCTTAATAATGCATGTGCTTATTTATGTAATTACATTAATGTTCTGGATCAAATCGTGTTGTTTGGAAAAGGAATATCTTCTCAAATCTCAGTGTGACTTTGTTTAGAAATATTGTCTTTATATATAAAACTAGTGAAGAGGAAGATGTATTACATCAGGGTGGACTCCCATGAGCAGCGTTCATGAAAGAAAGGAGAATATTGTTAACACAGAAAGGGGTGGACCAAAAAGATGCAGGCGGATCGCTACATAATGATGTAAAATGCTCTCTTCCAACAGTGCTTGCTTCTCGTTCTACACAATGACATCTGCCTATCTGTGACAGATTCTACAAACATAATTGAAGTGCCAAGAACACACAATTAAAATATACATCTCTACCAAATTATCCCACAGATTGTCTCTGTAAAATTGTGCTATAAAATATTGTGTAAAATTATAATTCCTCATCAGTATCTTACAGTGCTCTTTATTTTTATTCTCACTAATAATTATTAACAGTTTTTGGACATGATGACTATGGATAATATATCTCTACTTATTTATAATTTGTATGTACATTTATGTTTGCCACCTAACATTTAAGATTGTAAAATTATTGACTTTTGGACTTATGGAATGTTATAAATGTTAAATACTTAGAATAATATTTCACAAACATTGAAAATAAAGATGAACTTAATAAATGTATACTTTTTCTTCATTTCTCTGATTAAATAAACTTAATCTAGGGAACAGCAGTGCCCTCTATTTAGACATCTTCCTGAGTTATTACTAAAAATTAACGCCATTCTAGTTAAGCACATTATTTCTTATTAAGCTGTTATTTCATTGGCCTTGCCCAACAACACATCACTAAAAAGAAACATTCTTTGTCTCTGTGTTTCCCTCTATGTCTAGCCAACTTCCTAATCTGCCTGCATTTGTCTATCTTTTTCTTCATTTTCCCTTTCCTCCATCCTTTCTTCCTATTTTCATCTTCTCTTCCTTCAAATAGTAAAATGATATTCTCTGAGATGATGTGGTATATGAGGTAAATACACTCAACCACATACAGTAGACATAGAACTGGATAACTTGATTCATCACCATCAGTGAATATTTTATTTGGAACAAGTTGTTTAATTATTCTAGGTGGTAGTTTCATCATGTATTTATTAGCTTCACACATTTTTTTTCCTTTTTGAAACAGTATCTCGCTTTGTCGTTCAGGCTGGTCCTGATCTAAGCCTCTACTTCAGCAATCTCCTGCCTCTGCCTCTCGAGTGCTGAGATTACAGGTGTGAGCCAACATTCCCAGCACTGTGGTATGTGGTTCATGACTGCTAGTGGGCATTGTTGTATTTGGTTACCTGGAATTGAACCCAGGCCCTTGTGCTTGCAAGGAAGGAGGCAGAACAGTAGTTCTAAATCCCTGGCCCTCACACATATTTCTTCTTTAGTAGTACAAACTTGCAGTACATAATGATCACATTCCTCACAGGGGATTTGGATATGTACGTGGCCCATCCTCATTCCTTTTTGGTTATCTTCTCCTCCCCTCCCTCTAACCTTTTGTCCCCTTCTTATTTACAACAGCTTTATTTCCATGAGTTTTTTTTTTTATTTCACACACTTCTTGAGAGGGTCCTGTGGGCTAAAAGTGTGGACACAACTGCAAATGAAAATTCACAGCCATTTTCCTGTAGGATTAGTTTTCTTGGGAGAGAAATATTAGAATTAAAATTCAACTACTTTTGTCATTAGGACACAGCTACTATAGACAGAGATACACAGATAAACAGCAAAGAAGTTCCCCAAGGCTGCAATGTCAGGGAACATACTTCAGGGAAGTGATACCTAACCTGAGGTCTGAGAGATCAGTAGAAGTAATTTGGACAGAAGTGCAAGAAAGGAAAGCAGAGAAGGGAAAGGGATGGAAGGAAGGAGGGAGGGAGGGGGGAAGGGGAGAAAGAGAGAGAGAGAGAGAGAAAGAAAGAAAGAAAGAAAGAAAGAAAGAAAGAAAGAAAGAAAGAAAGAAAAAAAAGAGGAAGGAAGGAAGGAAAGAAAGAAAGAGAGAGGAAAGGAGGGAAGGCAAAGGAAGGGAAGAAAAGGAAAAGAAAAAGGGAAGAGAAGGGAAAGAAAAAGACATGGTAGGAAGTCACTGGGGTGAAGGTCTTGTGGCTGGAAGCAGTATGATGAAACTGAGGGCCTGGGAGGACTATCACATACCTACAGAGCAGAGACAGAGGCTCAAGAAATGAGCACAGCCGAGGACAGAGCAGCCGCTTTAAGCAGCTCATAGAACATGCTATCATATTGATAAGGAACATACAGAAGCTAGCTTCCACTGTGCCCTTGTGTGATGGATTGGACCGCTGTGATAGGATACAACTAACAAACTTGGCCAAAAGTTTAGCTCAGTGGTTCTGGCACCTGCCTTGCAAGTGTAAGGTACTGAGTTTGAACCCCAGTAACCACGTACTATAATGTTCAGCATGGTGACTCACACCCAGCAGCAGTCAGAACCACATACCACAGTGCTGAGTGTGGTGGCTCACGCCTGTAATCCCAGCACACAGAAGGCAGAGGCAGAAGAACTACTGAGCTCGACGCTGAGTTTAGGACCAGCCTAAACTACAAAGCTAGCCCGGTCAAAAAAAAAAAAAAAAATCAGACTATCCAGTACCTTATATCAGCATCAAAACTTGAGGGTAATTTAACCTGCTCCCTCCAAAATAAATATAAATACATATCACATAACAATTGTACTTGTAACCCAAACAATTACTTGACTTAGATGTTAGTTCTCATATAAATAAGAATTAACTAAGGTTATTAAGAACTATTTTATATTGAATTTATTAAAGGTCTTAATTTTTACACCTTGCCCTTGAACTTTGAAGTTTCTCTTTCTAAAAATACATTTCTATGGCTTTGAATATGTCTCCCAAAGGCCAGGTCATGCATCTTACTTTAATCAGTGAAATTTGGCACAGGGACTTAGAAAAAGGTACATAGACATCTATTTCTTCTTTTTTCTCTTGTTGCTGTGTCCTTTCCATAATATATACCATGGCTCATTTGAGAGGGAATCAGACCTGGACAGTCCAAGCATATCACCATACTCATCGGAGCTGAAACTTTTCCAGATCACTTGATAACGAATCCGGAAAGGGAATAGCACAGAGTATCTGCCTCGCTATTCCTGAATCAGCACAACCACTTCTGTGACCAGCAGTCTTGTGAGAAAAACAGAACAAACAGAAATAAATGAGTATTGCTACTGCTTTAAGTAAGTACATCTGATGTGTTTTCTAGCCAAAATTAAATAATCTGACACATTGTGCATTATAATTCAGAGTTGTTTTGTATATGTGAATGTGTATACTATTTTTATTATATTTCCATTGATGGCTGACAAAATTGAAGATAAAATTGGATTTCTTTTTAAACCACGAGTAGAAACTAGCTGAGCTAGAAGTTACCATGAGGCCTGTTGATGTCAACCAATTATCTGCTTAAATATAATTTTATATGGGAACAGCCTGAGATTTTACTTTGTGTTACTCTGTGATACTTGAAAAGCAGCACTCTTTTGAAGCCTTCATTCCACTAAAAATTAGTAAGAGCCTGAGGTTGTTCTCTATTTTTTCCAATATGGCATGTTTTACTTCCTTGTTTATACATAAGTTTAAATGTAAGTGAAGTTAAATAGAATTTAAGATTAATTCTCTACCTCATGTGAGTCATGCAACAGTGCTTAGCAGCCACATGTCACTAGTAGTCACTGGTACAGTTACAGGAGATTTAACTCCTCCTCGGAATTCATTCTATTTCTTGGTTATCTTAGGCACAGTCACTTCTGTATTATCAGAGCCCATTATTCACAACTTCAAAGCTTGGTATAAGCAAAACACTTGCAGAAATTCAAGAATCACTCTCATAAATTTATAAGCAGGGACAAGACCTGGATACATCCTTCACCTATTGTTTGAGATGATTATTAAGCTGAAATTTCCATTTAATCAATATTGAAAAGATAAACTTGATTTACTGATGATACAGAAAGTAAGAAAGAAAGAAAGAAAGAAAGAAAGAAAGAAAGAAAGAAAGAAAGAAAGAAAGATCAACAACAAAAAGAGAACACGGAGGACAGAGAGATGACTTGGATGACCATGGATTTTGGTTGATTCCAATGTTGACATCAAGACCAAAGACTTTCAGGCCCTAGGCTGTTTATAATACCTGCCAGCAAACTGAAAATCTATGCTGTGATTTCTCCAATTGTCTTCAGACTTATCTCAATGAATTACCTTAAAAATCTGAGGAAATAAAGAGGATGCCGGGTAGTCAGAACTCTGCTCTAATCAAATATTGATGCTTTAGAGTGAGAATTTTGTTTAAGGAAATGATTTTAAAGCAAAAAAAATGATGTTAGTTGAATAAGACAATGCATATATGTATTTTCTGACCAGAACTCGGAGCCAAGACTGCAATATGATGGAAAATGATTGAATGGAGTCAAACCATTAGTTTGTTTCTTCTCACTTGTTACTTTACAAGTGTTGTACTACACCAGCACTATGCTGGGCTCTAGTGATAAAGAAGTGAAGACTTGTTCCTTCACTCAAGCCATAAGAAAAGACTTTGTGGATCTCACCTTACTGCTCATTCCTACCACTTTTTCCAGAATTCAGAGATGATAACATCCTGACATGGAGAAAATAATATGAGAGAACTAGCCAGTGTGTATATCACATACACATTTTGTTGACAGAATAAAGATAAATGATAGAGTTGGGTGACTCAGTTTGTTCTGAATCCTTTTTGAACATCCATATTGTTTTCTCAATAAGAGGTGAACATTTTGTATTATTGCCTAAATCACACTGATGTTCTAGGATATAATGGAAGAGTTAGTAGAAATATCAGCTATAATATAAACCACAGAATGGCTTTCTGTCAAAGGACTTGACTTGTGGTTTTATTTCTTGGAAACAATCTCCACCTTGAATTTACCCTTCTTTTCCCTAACATGCACATTACACTGTATACTTTCTTTGTTCTGTATTCCTGTTATCTTGTAGAAAATCCAAAACGAACCTAAACTCAGAACAAATAATACATGAAAAGCAGAAAATAGGTTGATCAGTGTTAAAGAGATATATTAGTCCCTGATCAAATGTCCCAAATTTCTCTGCCAAAATTTTGGATGATAAATTGTTGTGTATTATTATTCTACACTTGAATTATTTCCATTTCCCTATTCAATTCTCATCATAAACTGATCCCTCTGTCTTTCTGTGTCTTCTTCCTTTCATCTTTTTTTGGTCATATATTTCTGCCTAATTGTACTCAGACTCTAAGTTTTCTTTAAGTTTAATGCATTTTTCCTATTTTTTTCATCCATACCATCTGATCATTTCCTTTTATACCCACTTATTAGTCTTTGTTCCCCTTACATTCTCCTCCTCCCCTTATTTCCATCTCTGTGTGTTAATCTCTACATCTTCCTCTTTTCACTAGAGTCTTCTCCTTCCTGACTTCAAAGCCAGACTCTCAAGCTCCTGTGTTTGCACTTGCATCATGTGTTCTGGTGTCTGTAAGAACCATCCCTCTGAGTGAACCAGCACTCCAAGGCAGTCTCCCTTGATAGCTAGACATGGGTAAGACAAGTGGACTCATAGGAGGATGAGGAATGATAAGGAATGGACACATTTGTCACAGAACAACTATAAAACAGGATTTTGGAAAATAGGAGTGATCCAGATCCAGAGTAGCTATCCTTAAAACACTGACTGTTTACAATGCTCAGTTTGTTTTCCACAGGATTGGAGGGAGGCCACTATGACTTTACCATGGAATCACCCTTCTTCCAGAATCTAATCACAGCACAGCATCACTGCAAGGATAGAAACAGTTTGTGCATCTTGTGTGTCATTCTCGAGGATGCAGCTAATCAGAGCATTGCTGAGTGCTGGCCAGACAGAAGAGACATGAAAGTAAGTTCATTGGCATCTTACAATAATGG
The DNA here is from genome assembly GCA_004026965.1 of Petromus typicus. Taxonomy (NCBI): domain Eukaryota; kingdom Metazoa; phylum Chordata; class Mammalia; order Rodentia; family Petromuridae; genus Petromus; species Petromus typicus. Next base: position 11,712 of record PVIR01003575.1, read on the forward strand.
AGCTCAGGGTGAGAAGGGAGGGCAGAATGGCTTCTGAAACTTGTGGGGAGGTACCTGACTCACAGGGTTAGCATCTCCTCAGATGTGGGCACATCTGACTGACTCCTGACAGTAGCTGATGTCCTTGGAGTCAGGAGGGCAGGCTGGACCTTCTTATTGTGGTCTTCAAGAACTGACCCTGGACTCAAATCATTTTCAACTTTCCCAGAAAAAAATAATGGCATCCTAGGTGATAATGGCTGGCCTGTGATTTAGGTTGAGTCCTACTAAGTAACATTTTCTGTGCTACCTATGACACAAGGCAGCTCCGTCAGCGTGAAGAAGCATGAAGGAAATGTCCACACAGCCTCAAATAAGATGGCATTTCAACAAGACTTCAAGGACTTAGATAAGATTTTTAAAGAACTTCATTGTGCAATCTATATACAGACTATTAAAAATCTGATTCAGTGCAACTGGATATTTAAAATATTTTTAGAAGCTACTGATCTATTTATCTACAAATGCTATTTTGAACAACAAAGACCTAACACACTTGTATCCCCTTGGGAACATAAGGAAAGTTTCAAAAAGACATCAGGATCACTTTGTGAGTTGTTAATCCGTCTGGACCACACTGAAGGCAGAAGCAGCAGTAGTGGGTTTGGATCTGTTTTCTCTTGTCTCATTTTACCTTTGGAGTCACCAGAGCCGACACACGAATGCCATTCTACTATAGTGTAGTAACTCTAATTTGACATTCTCTGTATCCACACAATGGTGCAAACAGGCCCTGCATTTCTCGGAGTTTTTATTAAATGAGAATTAAGCAGAAGACTACATAAGAAATGTAGCTTAAGATCCAGCACATAATCTCCTTATGTCTCTAGTCATTGTCACCTAGTACGTGTGTGCAAGTAATGAACAGAATTATTCCAAAAATAATAAAAGTTATTAAATATTAAGAAAACATTAGCTACAGATAGTTTCTTCTTTCCAAGCTTTAGTCAGCAGATATAACCAAATTTCCAAATTCTCAATCAGATAATTTCTTCTTAACTATTATCTGTCCAAGCAGTCATGAGATAGGTTGTTTCTAGGGCTCTAATGAGTTAAATGCCCATCTTTTTCACAAATTGGGAAAAATCAACTACCCACCTTATTTGCTTCCATTTAGTTCTCAAAAAAACCATTCCCTTACCATCATTAATTATTGTGATCAGTCTCACTTAACAAATAAAAACATCCATAACCAATAAGGAAAAGTCTTGTGATTCTTTCAGGCATTTGTTTCTGATATAAAATCAAAATCTTATTCATCCTTAAGAAAGATAATTTTGCCCTCAGGCAAGAGAGATTTTCTTCTATGGTATCCATGAAATTCACAAAAATGGTTTATTAATTAAATATACATTTGCCTCAAACTCTCATAAACCAGATTTCATTAGTGCAGTTTTTCATTGAAGTCTACTATCATTTTGTGCTATCTAGTAAGCAGTAAACCCAAGTCATTCTTGAATAATTTTCCATTATATTTTACAACATTATACATGAAGTTTTATCACCAATATTTTATTGGCAGTAAAATGATACATCACAGAGGTTCAGTCACCTCCTTAAAATCACCAATAAACATACGTCAGGCCCCAAAACATATCCTTAGGATCTTTCTTTCTTCCATGTTTATTTCCTCCACATTAGGGCACCCTGGAGATTTGAAGAAACTCATCAGAGCCTGAATGGGTGGGTCACAGATGTTTTGTCTTCTTCCCTACTGTCCAGGCCACCTGGCACCACCTGGCCATATGATCCAATGCCAGGTGGAAAGGCCATCTCATTCCATAGCAATCAGTCCTTGGAAGGAAAGCAATGGAGCAGACATCTGCCCTATCCTGTGTTCTGTTTTCATAGCAATTGCTGCTGAGTTAATCAGCTGTTTGTTCCAAGTGATAATTTCCTGTTTGTTTACCCTGGCCATTTGATGCCTAAGCCAGGCCAGGGCTGGCAGGAGGAAAATTCGGCAGGGTAGCTGGTGACATCTCAGAGTGGAGAAGTAAAACTGGCACCAAGAGACATATTTGCAAGCAGAAATGAGCAGCAGGTAAGGCATAGATTTCTCTGATACCCAAGGAAGCAGGGAAATCTCACATTGTGGGTATTTACTCTCAAAGGTAGGATTCTCCTATCAAAACACATACTGCTGGACACAGGCTCCCAAAACCTGAACTTGCCCCTGGGAGTCCCTTTCTCTTTTGCTTTTTTTTTAGTTCCTAAAATAAAATGATGAAACAATGCTGTGATCACTAAATTAGAAAATGCGTTCAACTGTTTAAAAATACATATTTATTATGCTCTCCTGGAAGGCACTGGTCATATGCATCAGAAAAAACAAAGACTAACACAAACACAGAAACTCCTCACAATGAACTCACATTTGTGTGGTTATAATGGTGATTAACAAGTTAATATTTTCTTATAATATAAGAGTGCTGAGCACTACTAGATTTTCTATGAAATTCTCATCTCTTGACCTCTAATGTGCCAAGATCTCCTCATTGTCCCTTAAATTATGAAGCTCTCATATTTCAGAAAACTCCTTGCAACAACCCCTGTAAAATATGTTCCCTAATTTCCTTCTCATTTTCTTAGAATTTTCTCCTCATAGTGCCCACCCTGTTGATACAATCAACTCCCAATGAAATGAGTCTCCCCGGCAGTGTCACTGTGCCTCCTTCACTTCTATACATTGAGAAGAATCTTTCTGGCTCCATCTTTTTCCTTTCTCAGGACAATGTTCTAATTTTATTTGTTCAGTATGCCCTTCTTCCACCGCAGTCTAAAACCACAAGTTTATTCCCCTCATGGCCACATAATCCTTCTTTCATGTTTCCCAGGATAGTTATATTTTTATCTCCCTTGCACATAATATACATACCATACAAAAGAGTAACATGTAAACTTAAAACTGTAAATGCAAGCTCAATTAGCACAGAGGGGTCTCCGTTTCTTTTCTCTCCATGCTGTATTAATGACCATTGGTACGAATGGCTGGCACAGAGCAGCTATTAGATAAATATTTAGTGAGAACAGGACCAAATGAATGGGTTTTTAACAAGGATATTAATTACTCCAGATTATTTTGGAATTCTAGTGTTTTCAGCTAGAAGAAAGCTATCTCATATTTACGGTATTTTAATGACCTTATTAAACATTGTGATTATTATTATTAATTGTGGACTTATTAGGTTGCAGTTATATGTGTGTGAAGCAAATTTACTGAATTTCATTGTTACTTGTTGCCTACAATTGTAATTTGTATCAGTCACCGGGTAAAATGAGTTTTTATTGATGGATAAAACACCTTTCTCTCCTATGTATATTGTGTACTACCAAATGTGGTCTCAAATACATTCCACAATGCATCTGAAATACGTCATGTCCTACCAGGGATTCTAAAAGCTAGTGAGAGTTTATTAATATTTGCATATATTGTAGATTTTCCCATGTACACTTTGGAGAAGATGTTTTATGCATTCAATCAGACTCTGAACAGCCATACCACAGAGGTTAATCTTGTTTTGCATCCACCTCATTCATTTCTAAGACAGTTCCAAAATGCATTAGCTATATTTAATAAGCTGCACAATGCCCTCATGAACTGGGCACAGATCTCAACATTATTGCACAAAGAAAGATAGTAGTTTATTTCAGAGACCAAATGGCCAGGTTGGGAATGAAACCAAGGTCCAAAATTGTCACAGAAGCATTATTTCCTATCTCCTGCAAATTCTGTTTTCATTTTAAAATCACATAAATCATTTGGAAGGATGACTGGTACCTTTTGCAAAAACATATTTGTGTCTTGATATTATGCCTTTTAAATTGTGCTGGGACACTGACTCGGTATGCTAGCACAATAAAGAAACAGCGTTTCTTGATGCACAGACAACATTGGTGGAAAAAGGATTAATATATTTCAATTCACTTCAGTCTTACAGCTCTGAATAACCTACATGTGAAGTCCTCAGGCAAGGTTTCTAGGTATACAAAATATAAACAGAAATCAAAGTTTCGGTTACACAGTAACTGTCGGCTAGGAACAATCTTAAAGATACTTGGCGATTTTGCGTCCAGAAATTTCAAGCGGACTCCAGTGATTGGACTTGACAGATGATCATAAACAATTTTGGGCCTTGTATATAGAAATAAGATAGCAAAACTCGATCTGATTTATTTCAAAGCACAAGAATGAGGATCAAATGGAGTCGTGTACTGTGACTTAGTTGTATAGATTAAAAAGATCTGTACAATCACGGTAGATCTTTTGTTAATCAAAGGACATAAAACAACATTTTAGAATGATTTTCATTTTGCTCAAAATGACCTGGGAAAAAGGAAAGACAAAATAGTATTCTTCATAAATAGCAATCATTTGCATAGTTTCTGTACAAAATAATTTGTTCATAGAAACTTAAAGCATATGCATCTTATATAGGTTCTAACTTTTACCACATAACCAAGAATAAGATCTATAGCAAGAATGTAGACAAGTTTTCAGTATAGGTCTGAATATTCTCAAAGAGTCATGCACTCACAGGGGGGCCTTGGGGAGGTGCTTGGGTCGAGGGTGTGGGGCACTCATCACTGAATTTGTCTATGGTTTGCAGCTGGGTGTGAAGTCTGGAGGTGAAACTGAAGCCAGCAGTGAGTCACTACGTGGCCTGGAAGGTGGTAGATCATTTCTCCTCCCTCGGTCATTTGCTGCTTCCTGTCTACTATTCCATGAGCTTTTTCTCCTCTTCCACACATTCCTACCTTGGAGGCAGCTGAAGATGAGCTGAAACCTCTACAAACTCTGAGCCACAATAGAATATGCCTCCTTTTATTTGAAGATATTGAGTATTGTGTCTCAGTAAGAAGAAAATATTTAAGATATTAATGAATACAGTTTTGAATAATATATCTCTGCACATTCACATATACATATGCATTTGTGTTCCACATAATGCATATATAATCAATGCTAATATATATGACATGTTTAATAATACTTCTACTATGTAATATATAGAGAAATTTTTTTGTGATTTAAGCATTCATTAATAATAACAAATGCTGTTTTAAAAGTCTAACAGCTTTATAAAATATTTTGAAGTCATAACACAACATAATTATATAATTATGGCTAATATTTTGAAATTCATAACACCATAAAGGAATATTCCAGTACATTTTTAAAATACAGAAAATTTGCAATATTTCTTAGATAATAGTTGAACTGGACATGCCATACCAGTCATAGCAGTAACTTTTCTAGCAATTCAGGCTTGATATTTGACCACTCCTGAAACTAAAGTCTGTTCTTTGTAGTAATACTAAATAATTTCTTCTCTACTTTTGAAAAGAAGGAAGATAGTGAAAGTTAAAAAAGGCCAGCTATTCCAAATAGCAAATGTCTTCATAATTATGAGATCAGTGAACTCATTTTTCATCAAAGAATTAAAAATTAGAAGAGGGACATTTAACTTTTGAGAAGAAATATTTCAACATTATACTTATGACCTCAATCCTACAGTTATCCTTTGGAAGAAATATTTTCTGTCCATTTTACAAATACTGAAATCTGTAAACTTTCCATTGTTTTAGAAAATCAAACCCAAAGGGAAAATACTATGTTTTTCACTAGAATATCATATGGAAAAGAAAACTGGTCCCTTAGCATATGAAGGTTATATTTTATTGGAAAAGAGAGTATACAGGCAGGATGTGGCTCCTCTACTAATGCTCTTAAACTCCTGAATCCTGATCCTCATCAGAAGTATTCTTTAAAAACCCAAGTCACACTATGCCTGGGGTGATGGACCTGCAATTCCAGAACTCACGGAGGTTGAGGCAAGAGGACTGCAGATCCTGGAACATCTACCCAGGTGGAAGAGCTTGTTATGCACTGATGAGGAAGTGAGTCCATCTTGCTGAAGAGACAGAAAGACTGATGTATTTCACCTGCGAACAAAGGGGAGAGAATAACAGGAGATCAGGCTGGTAGGAAGGACTGAGATCAGTTCAAGCCCCTGTGAAGGCTACTGAGATAATAAATTTAATTTCTGATGCACTAGAAAGTCTTTCTACACACATCCACCAAGGAAAAATCTTGGAAGTTGTAGGATATAGCAGTAATAGTGATAGAAGGAAGATGAGCTCTCTCAATACTGCTTAATAAAAATGAACTTTCCTCTTCTAACTCACACCCAGAGAAGCAGAACTATACAGTCAGGTGAACAGGACCTGCTTTTTCACAAGCTGGATCAGAAATATGCTGCCAATTTCCCGTGAAAATCACCACCTCCAGCTTTTTGCCAGCCAAAAAGAAAAAAAAAATACAGTTTTTAATGTAAAATAAAATAAAGCCTAAAGAATACTTAAACTTAGTACCCAAATCTTGGTTTCAGATATTATTCACCAATCAAGAACAAAATGAAACAAACCAACAAAACAAGGACAAAAACCAAGACTCCTTAGACAAATGACTGATCTCTTGACTGAGGAAGGACATATAGCAAAGGATGAGCCAAGCCGTGGAATATCTAGTAGTAGCAGAAATTATAGGGTGCACAGTAGAAAACTGAACTGTGTCAAAGGAAAAACACCAAGCAACTGGACAGACTCACATTAGTTATATCTGGAAAATATTCAGTTAACAAAATGGAAAGCATGTCAGACTATACTCCAAAATGTAAAGTGAATATTTCTGAGTCAATAAATAACCTACTGAACAAATAAATTACTGAGGGAAATAGCAATCCCTTATGCATAAGAATTCCAAATAATTGGTGGAGACACCACCATCATAACGTCCCACGCTATAACTGTGGATCTCTTTCTAAGAAGTACAGTAGGGAAAGGGAGAAATTACATTTCGTAGTAGAGAAAAACAGCACATAGGACCTCAGGCAGTTGATCAAGGTCCACAGCAAAAGTGCTATGTCATTTTAATTGTCTGTGCCTTCACTGTGACGGAATGAAAATGGCACTTTCTCTCTGAGGGCTCTCCCTCACCAACCTGGGTGTAATCATAAGAAAAACACTGAAGAAATCCCACTGAGAAACGTTCCACACATTACCTGGTAAGTACTTTTCATGGCTCTCAGGGCTAATGGAATAGACAGCTCAGCTGGCACAGCAAAACAGAATAAACGAGACATCTTAAACTTATTTCTAATGGTTCTGATCGTTGCAGGTACAAAATCAGGGTCTGGGGAGAGCCGCTTTCCTGATGTGACAGCTATGGCTGTGTCCTTACACTAAGGCCAAAGATAAAGTTCTCTGGTTCATTCAAGTTTAAAGGCATTGATCTTCCCATGAGGACCCCATCCTCAAGGTACCATTTAAACATGCACACGTCCCAAAGACTCCTTCTCCTACCATCCCACTGAGCATAAACCTTCCACACATGAATTTAGGAAATAGGATTCATTTGACAGCACCCATCAAAAAGAAAAAAAAAATTTTTAAATTATCTTAATTGGTACATTAAATATACACATCATGATTGCACTCCATAATGGGGATTTGTACCAGTATAAGACACAACTTAATTCTCATTTTTTCCCATAGCCCCACCCACCCTACCACCCCCCCATATATATAAAATGTGTTTCCTTACTTTTTTGTTACAATCCCAACATTGTCCCCTTTCACCTAAAAGAAAAATTTTGAAAACATAGATATTTTGAAAATTTTGATAAACTGCTACAATTCAAAGGAATCTAAATAACTATAATGAATAACTAATCATATCCTGGATGGACGCAATAGAAAGGGGCATTCAGTTAAAACTAAGGAAATTGAAAAAAGTATGAATGTTACCTATAAATGATTCATAAATATTGGTTCTTTTATCATAACAGATGTACCATATAATTGTAAAATGTTAGTACTAGGAGAAACTGTCAAGCATATGGGAATTCTAAAACTAGTTTTACACTTTTTCTGTAAATCTAAAGCTGTACCCAAAAAACTTTATTTTAAAGAGTGAAAAATTGAAAGGTCATTATAAAAGCCTAAACTAACAGATGCTGTTTAACTGCACATGCTTTTCTCATTAGGACCCATAATTCCCTTTAAATATCCTGTTTAATCTACCTCCTTTGAGACAGTTGGTGGGTAGAGGTCTGTGCAGGTTAATTAAGTTGTGTGTACGCTTGTGTGTATATATTTAAATCATTTACATCCGTGTTCCGTGTGCTCATTGGTTATTTATTTATTATTCTTTTTTGCCCATTTAACCCTTTGCCCCTTATTTTACATTACAAAGTGCTAGGTAATTCTGGTTGGTGCTTTCAGCAGCATTTATTATTAGATAGGACTTGTATTGTGTATCACTGGACACACATCAACAAATTAGTCTGTAGAGTTCTCTTTGACAAGACTATTCCAGTCACTTTTTTTGTGTGTGGAAAACTAACAGCTAAGTGACTTTTCCAAATCCCAATCATAAATTCATTAAGATATTAACTAAATTATTAACCTGAAATTCCTAACATAGAAAAGAGGGGATATTTGACTCAGATTAGATCTTGAAAATATTCTAGTTTATCTTTTTCAAACATTTAGAATTATTTCCCTAAACATATTTGTTGGGTCATTTCAGGCTTTCTGGGAACATTTCCATTGTTAATAAACTCACTTCATGTAAGACAGGTGAGAAAGAGATCATTAGAAATGGTAAAGAATTATGCAAAGAGGGATTACTTCCACTATCATTACTACTATGATTATAAATTTCTTCATGGGCCCTGAAATATATTTTTTCTGTGATTGCAGCTCTATTTCCTGTTGCACCTTCAAAAGTAATACATAGTCAATGACTCTTAAGGTAGTCATAGCCATAAAAAAAAATGGAGGATCACAAGGAGGATATCAAGACCTTTATTTCATCCCTAGAAGAATCAATAAATACAAACAGAGTGCCACTAGGAAATTGTCATACAAACTGTTGCATACCCAAGAATAAGCTTCTATACTGTCTCATGTCAAGACTTATTTTCTAATAGTGTTTAACAACACCAAGGCTGTTTAACAACACCAAGGCAACAAAGGTGACCGGGCTTTGCAGCAACAGGAAAATTGTGGAGTACATTAGAATTTCCATTGAATATCCCAAGAACCATCTGCTGAGTCAGGTAATGGTGTTTGAGGTAATGGAAGAGGAAGTGCCTTGATTTTTTTTTTCTCTCAACCCATCATTCTCATTAGACTTTATGCTTATATGTCATAAATATCAAAATCAGCCAAATTTAAAAATCCAATGTGCTTACATGAAAATATTTAGAGAAAGTACACATGAAAATAGGAGAAATTCTCAGCCTTGTTTTTATATTGAAATGCTTGGCTAGCAGTCCTATTTTCAACATTTTTATCCAGATCTCTTGGTGTGGTTTCAGGGACTGAAGAATACACACACAATTTACTCTAATTTATTGCTTAATAGCAATTTCTTATGTATACATTTTTTCATTTCATTAAAAAATCTGTAAATATTCTGATGAGTGTTGCTCTCTCCAAATCATGTGTTATTAACAAAATAATATCCCCTTTCTGTTGAATTACTTCCTCTTATGCTGATCCCTAAGCCTAGTACTTAGAGACTTTTCTGACCTCTTTTCATAGAAGATTGGTTTGTGGGCATGTGATTCTCATCAGTAGATTTGAGTTTGTAGCTAAATGTGATGTTGGGAGGTGAAGCCTGACTGGAAGATGATGGCCATTGGGGGCGTGGCTTGGAAGTGTCTCTCTCCCTCGCTCCTCCCTTGACGGGTCTCAGCTTCCCACCCTCATGATGTAAGCTGTTTGCCCTCTGTCAGACACAAGCCAGACTGTCCTCTTTGAAGCCAGCAGACTATGAACTGAAACTCAGAATGGTGAGCCAAAAAGCAGTCTTTCCTCCCTAGAGTTGTGGGTGTCAGGTATTGTGTTTTAGCAAGGAGAGAGTAACTAAGACGATTCTGTGAGATTCTTCCATCTGTATTTAGCATTGTTTCCTTGCACTGGGTCTTCAGAACTGGAGCTATGGAGTCAAAATATTTAGACATTTTAAAAATGACTAATACAATGAGAAATCAGTAACATTCCTTTACAATAAAGGCAATAAGTGAATTTTTTTTTTTCAGGGAGAATTAAAGGCTGAAAATTCTGTAAGAGAAGGATAATATTTTATTGTAATTTAATGACCATTTGCCAAGTGCTTTCCCTACTAAAAGCTGGAGGTTTAGAGGAGAGTTGAAGACAAGAGACAGAAACCGAGTGAGAGACACAAAATGCAGAAAGAAACCAAGCGACAAAGACAGGGCACACAGATTTGTGTTTGATTGTGTCCAGTATCTTATGAATATATATGAATATAATTAGTCTGATGCACAATATAAATATAATAATAGAAATTAAACTAATCAAAAGTAGATACTTGTAATGAAGGATACAAAGAATTTAATATTATAAAATGTAAGATGTTAAATAACCTGTGTGAGATAAGAACGGTCAAAAGTAAACTGTCTCAAAGTGTGATTGTATTTTTCATAAACTTCCAAATATTATCGAGTCCATTATTGTCCAATTTATAATACATTGCTCTGAGAAAAGTACACATGACTCTAGTTATAACTCCACAGTCATGGTAAAGAAATTATGTACTTTTCTAAAAAGAAATTCTCTATTTTTGTAAAGGATTTTAGGAGAACTCTGGCATATAATGGGAAAATTACCTATGTTTTCACACAGTAGTGACTTGCAAAGTTTAAAAATTTACTGTGAACTTTATCTCCATCTATAAAATAAGGAAAATTATCACCCTCCCTAAAATACTTCATAAGGTGCAAAGCATTAATTAAATTAAAGGCTACGTTTGATAATACAAATTTAATCATTTTCCAACCAAATCTTTTTCCAGCATTGTTAGAGCATTGTTATCTCACTGCCCTTATGTTTCTTCTCTTTACTCAAAAGTAAGTCCCATTTTTCCTTTTCTTCTCTGACATGACTTTCATTCCCCTTCTACAATGACAACCAAGATACGTGTGAAAGTTCTTCAACATATCTATCATTTCTCTTGTTTCTTTATTTTTAAAATTTTTTTTCCAGAAAGGAATAGTGAAATGTATTTTTTTCTTGTTTCTTTATTTTTGACAAAACTCCAAACTTTGAAATGCTCTCAGTGTCTTGAAATTGTTAAAATCTCAGAACCATTTCCATGTCTCTTCTTCAGTGTCATTAGCTTCACATAAAACTTACGCTGTGAGAGTGATTTATCTAGCTGCTAGGTATGCTATTCTCTTTTTGCAATATCCCACAGTTGGCTAACTGTCGGGGAACAATAATCTATAAAATCTTTATTGAGCTTTGTGCCATATTTCATTTATCTCATCAATGAAATTCTTTCAGCTAATTCCACAGTCATCCACAAGTAAAGAGTAATTAACATCATAATTTCAAATAGCATCTCCTCTCATCTACCCATGTTTTCAGCTGCCAATGGATTACTAAGTTCCTGTGAAATATTTATTTGATTTTATCAGATCTATTTTTCACAATAATTGGATCGTGCCAACATCTAATCTGTACCTCCCACTATAGATTATGTCAATATATTCTCCATCCCTAAGACTCTCACCTGTCTTAATATGTAGATTGAAATGGCATTGCTGTGCTTTTTTGTAAATGACTCCCTTGGATTCGCCAAATGGACTTGAGACACCAGGGTACCATCCTATCCTATTGCTGCCTTTTCTATTCTAAGTAGATATCAGTATCACACAGTTACTAAATTCTTGCCTGGCCTTCACTACATAAACCACACCCACCAAATCTGACCACCCTCAGGAAAATAATGCCATTTCTGAATAGTTTGTCTCTTGATATCTCAATTGGGTAAGCACAACATCTTTCTAAGTATACTTGACACCTTAAATAAGGGTTCTTAATACAGTGGCAGTGATCCTGAATATATTTTCTGCCTCCAGCCCATACACATGGCCCCACTCACTCCTTCCCTGATCATTCTGCCACCACATACATTCATCTCTGTCCCTCTTTGCAGGGACTTGGAAGTCTCAAAGTCTCCTGGCTGTTGGTCAGTCCCATCATCACCCTCCCAGAAGGTGCATCCCAATATCTGCCCCTGATGTTGAGTGCATACTGTGCCCTTGGCTCTTATGCATCATTTAGGACCCTTAGTGAACCTCGGCTCCCATTGTTGTCTGTCTTTGCTTAAGAAGCATTGACCAGTCCCCAAGGACCCTAAGAAACACTTTTTTGTGTGTTTGCATATTTTCCAGTAAAATGTTATAGTTGATTCCATGACACATACTTAAGTCCTCAGATTAATAATAGATGTCAATAATTTACTTTACCTTATCAGATTTTCCATTATAATTCTTAATGACTCAGGGTAAAGTGTGAAGCAAAAAGCATCTTTAATTAGACCATCCTCAAATGACAACTGCAGACCAAAAGAGATGGCAAAGGCACAAAGATGGTTAGGAAAGGAACCACTCACAAACACTCAAGGAAGAAAAAAAAAAATGAATGTGATCATTTCTTGCCCATAGTTCTTTCAAATCAGTTATTACTAATGTCACATGAGAAAGCTTCAAAGTCTATAGCTTTTAAAAATGATGTAAATACAGATTGGAGGCTAAATATTTCCCAGATAAACACATAGACATCTATTAGCTCTGTCAACAAAAGGTCAGATTTTTATCCTTAAATAAATAATATCCCTACTATTCGCTCTCGTTTCACAGTCCATCTCATTTTCTGCATCTATGTCTCTAATTCTTCCCACAACTGCAATTTGTTAACTTTACGTGTATTATTTAAGAAGTCTATATTCTTACCTTAACAATAATCCTTACTTTTCTGAGCCAATGACTTCCCTTATTTATGATAAGATTTTAATGGAAAATTATCATATTATTAAATACATTACTGATCGCTATAACATAGCCAACATACAAGGTCCAATTACACAGTATAGTGTGCATTTAAAAAGTTGCAGTAAAAGATAACGTCACCATTAACTGTCTTCAACGTACTCTCCCTCATTGTGAACACACCTACTCCACCATTCCACTCCCTTTGTGAAGCAGCTCTAGAAGTCCTTTCTCATGAGTGTTTTTATGGGATCTGGCCAAAACTATGGAAAATCTTTCTGCTGAGAACCATCCAATGGAGAGAGAGGCTTGTAACAACATGAAGGACTGCGCTCATCTACCTTGTTCCCTGGACCTGGAAATTATGCAATTTCTGCCTTGTCCAGAAAATAAAAATCATAATGAAAGGTAGATATTTTAAAAGGACTCAATACATCAAGGCAACTATAACAGTCAACTTCTTTCTTTCAAGAGAGAAAACATGCAAAGTATTCTACCCCTATATAGATTGTGAAATGTGAGTTAATAGCAGGGATATTATTTACTTAACCAAATACACTAAAGAAACATGAGATGAAATGGGGCAAGGGAAATGAGATAAGTATACTCGAAGTGAGGGGGGAATGTTTTGAAGGTTATTAATGATAGTGTGTTTTACTGTAATAAATTTAGAAATGCACTGCACTGTTTGATCATATCCTGTATACGATAGGTCATATATAAATATAGGTCTTACTCAAATACTGAAGAAATCAATGATCCTGAGTTGATGAGCAGCTCAGCAATGTAGAAGCTTTCCATGTGTTTCAATATATATATATATATATATATATATATATATATATATATATATATATATATATATACATATATATCACAACTTCAAAGATAGCTTGTGTTTACATGGGAGGGAAAGGAAAGAGTATGGTAGCCCATCTTGAAATGAGTTTTGTGGGCCCACCCTGTTGTAGGACTTACCAGTCTGTTCAAATTCTACCATCCAGCACTGAGTGAAATAGCCACAAATTATGTGAAGAAAGGTAGTAAAAGTGTGCTCAAAAGGAAAATACTTCCAAAAATGTTAATGATTTACCAAAGTAGCTGCCCACCATTTCTCATATTATAATGGGTAGGATATGAATGGCTCTGAAAACATTTGATAAGGTAGACATATCTACAATGGACAATCTTTTTCTTTTTCTTTTTATTCTTACTTTCCTGTGCTATGGTCCTTGGCTATGTTTCTCACAGTTAGAAATATCAACCAGTCTTATAAAAGTATTTAAAATAGACATTCTTGACTGAAGTCAACTTAGCTTCTTGCATCTAACCATTCTATTATCACTCTTTTTGCTCCTATTCTTTAGTTATTTTGCAGCTGACAAACCTTAGGAAATACTTATGAGTTATTCTTCAACCAATTTCCTTTGGATTCTGCGGATTTTAACCATTTTTTCTTTCCCTTCAAGCAGTTTATAACTAGCTCTATTTTTTTTTTTTAACCTCAGAGTTCACAGAGCAAGGACTATCTGATACAACCTCCAGTGAAGATGTCAAACTTAATTATGTAACCATCATCGTGCTTTCCCATCACAGCCTCTTTTAATACTTCTGATGACACTGGTGTTTTACTCAAGACAGAGTCAGAAATAGCTCCTTGTCTTGAAGGTTTTAGTGTGAACACTTCCCAGGACCAATTGTTTATGGCACTGTGGAATTAGTTCCACAAATTCTGTCCCGGTGTGACATCCATCATTTCCATTGTATTATATCCCATTGTTTTTTATGCATTTCAAACTTGTCATTGCTTTGTCTCTTTGTCTTCTTTGCCAGGTGCTTCATGTTTTACTGCAATGATACACAGCTGGGTTAGACTTCTAGCTCTGTCACTTACAACACGTGTGACCTTCAAGATGTCATTTCACATTATGAAGATCACTATTCCCAATTACAAAACAGAATGGTAATTATACCTGCAAGACGATGGTATTTTAAGCACTACATGAGATAACACATGTAAAAACCAAGCACATTTCCTGAAACTTGAGAGGTGTTGAAGGATTTTTTTCCTTCTACTTGGGGGCTAATAAAATCATATTCATAGGTACAATTTTTATATATCTTATGCCACTACAACAAAATTGGATATATCTGTTAAATTGGATTGAAATATTTAATATAATCGTGAGATTTAGAAAAGTTTTAAAGTAAGATGTGAGTGACTCTTTATCACTACCTGCATGCAGCAGACTTTTCTGGAAATTGTAGGACACTCACAGGCAAATGTAAAGTTATATACCCACAGTCAATTTATAACTTAGAATTGTACATCAGCCAATAGTAATAACAATAAATGGTTATTTCTGATTACAGAAATAACTTAACTGAGTCAAGTTGTACCTTCTGGAGAAGATTGCATGTGACCTGAGTCTTAAGAGAATTAGTATAATTCTAATAGATCAGCATTGAATAGGTCTACATTGGTTTAAGATTTCATTCAAGTAGAATTGTTTGACCTACAAATTGTATTACTTTTCCTGAGAGGAAAAAAAAAAAATTAAAATTTCCTATAATGCACCCCAGATACTCCACCACAATCTAAACATAAAGGTAAAATATTTGTTCTATTTCTTAATATTTAATTATTAACTTCTCAAAATTAAGTACATTTTATTCAGTGAGATAAGCTTTCTGGAAGAAGGTTTTTCACCTGAGAAAGGAGGGGAACTAATTGCTGTCTGTTAGAGGAGTAATTTGGCCACGACTTTGGGCTCTGTATCCCTGCAACATTGTGAATCCACTGACAATTTATCGTGTCCTCTCTGTGCTATTTTTTTAGACAAAGGACAGAAATTCCATCCTCATGAATAATATGTTCTAATGGGCACAGTGATAAAGATAACACTTTACATGATATAAATATTTATTTTGTGATTGCATGATAAGCAGATGTACATCACCACAAAACCATTATTCGGAGGTAATAAAAAAACAAAGGAGAAGAAAGTATAGGTAGTAGGTAACTGAGGTGGCATGGAAAAGAGTCTTAAACGAGGGAGAAAAAGTAAGTCTAACATTTCACTAGGCTTGAAGAGACAAATCAATTTGTAATACAAATAGAAAGAGAATTTTAGGCAGAGAGAACACATAACAATGGTAAATGATGGCTGGTTTTGGTACATCACTGAAAAGAGTCTAGAGAATTTAGCAAAGATGAAAATCAAGAATGTGATAAAAATATCTCAAAGTAATAATATAGTGGAGTCATGGGTGGATTGAATGGTTCTCTGGAGGTGATTATACAGACTTAGCTCTCTACACAGTGAACCAGAGCAGCACCATCAGCAATGAAGATAAAGTAAGGCTTGCATTCCATGAGTTATTGTTGTAGTGAAATTAGATTGATAGGTTTGTGCCCCCAGAGATTTGTGATATATATGTTGTGTGTGATGATGTAAGAGCAGAAGAGGAGAGAAGAGTCAGGGCCAGCAAGAGAACAACTGATTTAGGTGGGGAAGTCTATGAAAAGAAGAGGCTTGGGAGGAGAAATAACCTGAATCTTATTTGAAATGTCACTTTTGACACAAAATAATCAAAAGAATATAAGACTCTGAGGTTGAAAGAAAATTTTAAGATGAAAACATAAATTTGGACCACTCTTACTCAAAGATAATGTTGTAATTATGAGAATGAGATTGCCAAAGAGGTAGTGTTAAAAAAAAAAGATAAGAAACTCAAATATGATGGTCTTGGACATGCTAAGATAAAGAAAAGTCCAAGAAAAATCAGACAAAGATATCATTCAATCCTTGTCAGTGATAAAGAAGAAAATTGGCAGGGGGATGCAGGATGCTAAGTTGAAAAAGGAGTAAAAGATAGAAAAGATGAACCAAGTCACATGTCTATGGAAATTAAATGACTTCAGAGTTGAGAGTAACCATTGGCCATGTAACGTGATCAACAGAGCTTGAATTTAAAGGACAAGAATGAAGCAGAGACGACGGTGATATGAGCAGTAGTGATGGGACAAGAGATGGCAAGTATAAACAATTTCTTTGAGGATATTTTCTTTGGGGTAAAATAAAAATAAAGGGAGTGAATTGGATTTTCTTCATGTTCTTCACTCAGTTTTCATAGCACCAAAAAGAATATAATTACAATAAAAGGACTTTTAATGGATGAAGGAAAAACAAGGACCATGTCTGCTCTACTCAACCTCTTTAGTGTCAAGTGCAAACATGTTTGACCAATGATTTTGTCAGCACTCAGAAGCTTCAGTTTCCTCCAAAATCTCCTCTCATTTCAGTTCAAAAGTCCAGAAACTCACAGAAATAATTTTTCAGAAAATTTGCATCCTTTGTCTTTCTTTATAGAATATATAATATTGATGTATGTCATGTATTCCTCACCTATCCATTTCTGAATGCATATAAAACATTGTTATACCATTGATAATTAAAAAAATAAGTATGAATTTCCAGCTTTTTAAATCACAAACAAGGAAACCAACTGCTCAGAGTTTTACTTTCTTATGCTCTTTTCTTAACCTATCAATAATTAGGTTAAAATTAGTAATAGTAAAATTAACATGATTAGTCCTTATTGTGATGATGTGTACACTTTATAGAATGTCCTAAGGATTATACGATGTAGAATATTAACAATATTAATTATGTTGCCTACATGAACTCACAGCCTGAACATTTACTATCTGTCAAGGATTCTTCTATGTACTCTGAAACCAAGTCAGGCTTGGGTAATTTCAGAGGGTTTCTAACTACCCTCACTTCCTGGAATTCAGGCCCTTGCTTAATCTCCTGTCACACTAGGAGGGCTGACCTGGTCATCAGTAGAGTATCAGAGAAAGGATGGTGGACAACAGTAATGGTTCAGTTTCATGACAGTTTTTGCATCTGATGTTTTTTCAGCCACTCCTGTGGGGAGCCAGAATCCCACCAGGGCAAGGAAAACTGAAGACAATGGTGGAAAGAATTGTATGAGACAAAACTGAACTTTTTTCCAAATGGTCATTGCTAACTTGACATCCAAGAAAAGGAGCAAACTTTGAGATACATCTTAGTCAGAACAACCTCATGCGGCCTCTAGTCATTTCCAGTTAAGAATTTTTCAGAGATAAATTTCAAAATTTCAAACTGATCTACCAGATAGCTTGTCTGTGTCTTTACAAGAGATTGAGACAGAGACAGAAGTACTTAGGTTTTATTCTCTTGCAGGTATGGAAGTGGGATGCAAGACCTTCACACTGAGCTACATCCTCGCTGGTTTTTTCATTCTATTATTTCATTTTCTTCTACTTCAAAAGAGGTTCCCACTATGTTGTTCAATAGCCTAGACTAGGCTAGAACTTGCAACCTCATCTTCAGCCTTGAGAGTATCCAAGATTTCTGATTCACAGAGACTGTGACAGATACTAAAGATGAACGCTTTAACCTCACATACTTTCGAATAACGTGTTCCAAATATGATAGACAATCTACTATTTCTTTAGCTAACTCCATGAGACTGATTGGGGAACCTAAGCTTACATTTCTAAATTAAGGAAAGGAATGGAACATAGGATAAAAATGTGACCTTCTAGCTAGAATATCCAGTAATTGTACATGTCCTGTCTTACTATATTTCAGAGAAAACAAATCAATCTTCCATGAGCACCACCTATGTTGATACTCATTCATTTTCTCTGCAGTGGCCTTTTGCCATATCGAACTCATTGGTCTTTAATATTGTTTTTGATATATTGCCCAATCTAGCTATAAACCCACCTCCAGAATGTTATATGAGGCTGGCGTAATACTAACTCTTTTAAACCACAGTGAAAGCAAATGCTTCTAATTTATGCTGCCTTTTTATTCCCTACATAATTTTGATTTTAATGCTTCATCTCAACCACATCAATATTCTTTTGCCACTAGCAATTGAAAACAAAAATGGAAATGTTTCATTGCTCCTTTTAGCCAACTAAAGGGGAAGCTCAGACCAATAGAACTTGATGTGCATTGGAGGAATTATTGTAAACTTTTTAGGATAAAAGTGTTCATATATTGGAAAACACTAGATTCAAATTTTGAGATATCTGGAAGGTGGACTTTACTCTTTGGTACAAAATGGCAAAATCTTTGATTGATTTTGTTTTCTATTCTGTTTAATCTATCAACTAAAAATGCCAGAATACTCCAGTCTGGCTTGCCACATACGCAGAATAATGTAGAATGTGCTGTGTGGAGTCTAGGGTAACTTATCAAAGGACAGGATCTAGCAGCAGCATAGTACTTACCAACACATAGTTTAAAGTTCAGAACTCATTGCTTAAAGCAAAGCTTATGTGTAAATTTGACTCAAAAAGAAATAAAACAGAGACTACAAATATCTGTAAGGTTTTCATTACTGTAACTGGATGTCCTCTCAACATAACATCAAAGTTTTGTATTTCCTGTGTCAGAAGTTGGAAGGATTAAAGGGTGGAGGATACATTACTAGTATAAATGTGATGAATACAGATGTAACTCTAAAATAAGTATTCATGAGGACTTTTCCTTGATATCTCTGTGCAAATATCACACTTATGGCTGTGTCCACTAATTAATTTGTTTAGAATTCACTCCACAGCCACATTCACTACTGATGGATTAATTGTTCTGGGACTTTTTTCAAAATTGAACAAGTTGTATCTTTTCTCTTATCAGATAAAGGAAGCTACTATAGGCTTTCTCCTCACTAAATTAAATACAGAGAGAGCAACTACAAATGTAGTACTGCTAAGTATAAGTACACAGTGATACAGAACTGAAATGCTACATACAGTTTTATAAATTATGACTTTGAACATCAAGATATTCTTTAGAAATCTCCCCTCCAATGTCGTGAAGCCTATTACCATAGGAGAATTTAAAATATCCATCTCTTAGTATTCAGTCCATGATTGTATTTAACAGTCTGTTTGCCTACAAGTTACTGTTTGGCACTATACAAGCTATTAGGATTTGCTGATACTACTCTACAATAGTAGATTATTATGAGAATAGAATGAATTAAAGCAGACCATATGAAGACCATCATGACTCTGATAGGTTATGTCTCTTAAAATTTTTACTTTAAAAAATTTAAACAAAAATAAAGTTATATTTTTAAGTGAATGCTAGTATCATCTATGTTAGCAGAACTCATCAGCTAAGGTTATAAATACTGAAAACTTGTAACTACTTGCCTTTTGTGGCTTCAGAATAACCCAAGCAAACCTTCAAAATCTAGATAAAACATTATTGTAGCACAAAGACTACTAGAATTAAGATGTTATATATTAGGAGGATCTTTAAATGTGTTATAAGTAGACTTTTTTGAACAGAATTAAAATATGAGGTGAAGACTCCACAACAGGTATGACTATTCAAACCACTACTGGTAAGTTGAAATTGAAAAGTTTGCTCCATCAATCTTTGGGTTACTATGAAAACAAGGATCATTAGGCCATTTATGACTCAGGGAAAAAAAAAATCACCCTGCTCTATTAGGTATATCTGCAAGTCAACAGGAGTCAGCAACAGTGAGATACATAATAGGGACATAGGAAGATCTGGAAAGTTGGGGCTGGAGGTTATAGGAAATTCAACATTTTCCTTTTACAGATGCACTGTAAGGGCATCATAAATGTTATCTGAACCATTGAATACACAAAAGCATTTGATCTCAGTGATATCTGGAGGTGACACCTATGGTTTCCACTCTTCATTATGCTTTTTTTTACTTAGACTTTTGTTTCTGATTAAGACAATAAATGAGAAAATGTATGTATAGGGAAAAGAAGCACAAGAACGTAGCTCAGTGATAGTTCATTTAGAGGAGATAAAGTTTCATAATTACCTCACATTCTGACCTTAAATTATCTTTAATTGGATAAAAGAGTTAAGCAAAATACTCAAAAGAGAAGGGTGGTTGCTTACATATCTGCTTTAGGAAAAAGAGACCATTCCAAAGTTAAAAAGTAAAAGCTAGAAAAATATAAATATTATGGAAAAAATGATTAATTTAATTAGATAAATTTTAGTATGACGTTTTTTGCACACGTGCGCACACACACACACACACACACACACACACACACACAATCAGAGTTGAAACCCAAAAACAAGGTTAGAGATTTAGCTCAGTGGTTCTAGCGCCTCTTGTGCAAGTGTTAAGTCCCAAATGTAATCATTGGTACACACCAGAAAAAAAATTACCAGAAATAGAGTAATCTGACTGAGTTACTACTAAATAGTCTAAATTCAAAAGACATCATTGTAAAATAAAAAAGAAAAAGAAGTACAGAGAACTTTAATAAATTAAACTAACATGGTGCAAGGAAAACACTAAGTCTAACAAGTAATATGTTTCATGCAAACAATTAAAATTATATTCCTATATCTGACTTTATTCTGAAATCAAGTCAAATTTGATGAAAGACTTATGTACTTCACCACAAGTTATGAAATTGTTGAAGTTATTCTGGGAAATACTTGAAACCATACATGCAGGTAAAGACTTTTTGAGTAACATAGGAAATAATATCAACAACTACCAAATAATAGCATGGCACATTGAAAGGCTTCTGCACAACAAAAGACACAATAGAGTGGATTTATAACTTACAGGATGAGAGAAAACCTTTACTACCTATTTTCTGATGTAGGATTAAGCTTTAGAATATATAAACCACACACAGACACAAACCAATCTCTCAAATAAATAGTCCAATCACAAACAGGGTAATGAACTGAATAGATACTTCTAAAACTAAGAAATAAAAATTGGCATATATATATGGAATATATATAAAATTGGCATATATATATATATACATATATATATATATGAAAAATGTTCAACATCATTAGCCATTCAGGTGTTCACTTATATAAGAAATATGAATTGTCCCATTTTGAAAATAAGTAAATGCAATACAAATATGGGTAAGCTGAGTTCTAGTTTCTCCATCTATATTTTATCTATATCGAGTCTGTGTTTATTCTTTTATGTTCATTTGAGTTTTCCTAAACTTTCCTGTTGCTAAGCTAAAAGTGTCTGGCAATGAAACTTAGAGTGAAGAAGTTTAGTTTGACTCATTGTTTCACAGATCAATTCATGTTCAGGTGACTTGAGGGCAGAAATCTCACAGCAAGAGGGCCTTCCAATCATTCAATGATAACTGGACAGCAAGGAACAGGGGAAGAGCATCTAAGAGAGATATATTCTCAGAACACCCTGGTGCCTCACCTCCTAACAACACATTCAGCTATGAGCATCAGTGAACTAATACAGTAATCAGTATAAGTGTCTGATCACTTGTCAAGTAGTCTCAATAGTGTCAAGACAATGAATACTAACTGGGATAGCCTGTATTAACTAGAAATCTTTGAACATCTTCAAGGTTCAAACATCTTTCTCGGGAAGGTGACAATTTGATAGATATTAACCTTGGAACCTCTGAACAATCAGCCAAATTATGTTAAACTAGAATAGAAATACAATCTTGTTTTATGCATCTGTTTTCTAAGAGTTTACTTTCAAAAAGTCATTTATATGTCATCTCTCAGTACTAGCAAAGGGAGAGAGAATTCAATGATATATAGAAAGGTTGTTTTCTATCCCTGAGCTTTCTAGCAAGTAGAAATAGTATAGTCTTTCTCCTTACATGATGAGCTTCATTGGTATTCTTCTAATCTCATATACAACAGGTCACTCCAGTTGTTAGAGTATTTTCACAGTATAAATGTGTAATAAACATTGTATATGTGCATGTCTATAGTTGTTGATGTGAAATACTCTAACCCATCCAATGCTTTCTTGTTAGAGTATTTGATGCTATTAAATTAATGAAGTGAGTGGAGATTTTCCCATGTAATCTGTAATAGATTTGTTAATACTTTTTATCCTATTCACTGATATTATGTTTCACTTCTCATTTGATAATGATGTTTCAGAGAACATGTCCTACACTTATAGGTAGTGAAGCAGCTATTTATAGAGATAAATGAATGTAGCTTTGCACCCATATTCCTCTTTTAAGAATTCCTTTCTCAATGGTTGCTTACTGAACCCTGTGTCACTATCGGGTAGTGCTGAGGTACTCTTTTTTCTCCGATGACACTTTCCAGTCTTTCACTTTGTTTATCTATTTTCCTTTTCTGGTATTGTCAAAAGAAAAAACCACATTCTGGGTGGCTGAAACAACTATTTACTTTCTCGCACTTCTAAAGCTCAGAGTCCAAACTTGAGGTGCCTACTGGTAAGGTCTCTTCTGTGGGCAGCGCCCTTCATTTGGAGGTGCCCATCGTCTGTCTGTGTCTCCATATTGCCTTCTGTCTCTTTACATCCCACACTTCATTTCTTGTAAGGATGACACTCTTGCTGGAATAAGACACTGATATGATCTCATTTTATCTTTTTAAAATCTTATCTCCAAATGCATCCAGTTTCTGAAGAAAAGGGAGTTAGGACATCCATTTATGAATTCTGGGGTACATAATTCATACTATAACAGTGCCATTAGTTTTTCTGTTTGTTCTGCTCTCTGGTGTGTGAGCATATCTAACGGTAAGTTCAATACTCACTGGCCAGTACTTTCAGCATTTGTGGCCCACAATATAAATTTTCTAGACAATTAAACCTTATATGTTATGAAGTATAGAAACCAAGAGGACCGAACTGAGAAAGACTAAGGATTTCTAGGAAGGTTCCATCGGACACAGAGTGAACTTTAGATAAAGGATAGATTTGTGTCCCCCTTCCCCAAAACAAAGAGCTCCCTCTAGAAGCTGAGTGACACCTCAAAAATCCTGGAGACTGACACTATGATGGTGAGGAAAGTCAAGGCATATAGGATTCCTAGTGCCGACTCATCATCTCCTCCACAGCGATGCTTTTACTCCATTTGCACAAGGTGGTTTATCTGAATGTTCCTCCCTGAACATCTCCAAACCTTAAAGTGCAAGAGCTTTGTTGACAATATTGAATATTTTTGTCATTTCTATTATATATTCCACACACCCATCACTGAGATATAATCTACATCAATTTAGCTTCATGTACCTAAACATCTCCCATTATCTATTCAATATATTTTCCTTAATTTGGCTACTGTTTTTCATACAGTGTTCTGAAAATGAAACTTAACATTATACCTCATCTACCTGAAAACCAAGACCTGTCGGCCCAAATAGAAGGAATCAATAAATAAATTAGTTGTTATAATTATTATTACTAATAGCATAACTAAATGCATGTACATGTAAAATCTTGTTTTCCACAAATTCCATGTGCCTTCCATTTCTGTAAGATTCATTAGAATTAATGTCTTTAAGTAAAGCTTAAATCATTCTATTTCTCTTTGACTATTCTAACAAATGCAAAGTGTTGTAGTATTATAAAAATGAAACTCTGGTTTTGGAGGAGGGTGGGATGGTGTAGAGATTGGGATGAGTTCTTAGAAAAGAATAAACATAATAACTTTCTGTGGAATTTTGCCTAAATTCAGATGTCGTTTAGAAAGAACATCACCACAGTGGCTACACTGAATGATAAGTCCCTCGATTTAGAAGCAGCTTCTTTTTATTTAAACTTTAAAAAAAAGAAGTCTATTTTAAGTGATTACAGATTAAACAATACCTTAAAATCTGATTTCTCCTGTAAATTTGTTCAGCAAATCCTTTCTCCTCAAAGACTGCAAAAGAACATTTCTAACTAGCACCGACTTGAATGAGGACTTCAAAAGCTTATGCTTAAAAGACTCTTGATTTCCCCGTCCTGACTGATTTCAATTTGCTTGATGACCTTGAGCAATCATTTCACTTCGATGAAGCTAAGGTTTTGATCTTACGACACAATAGTCCAAGTCTGCGCCCGTAGAGCTCAGAGGATATTACCTGGAGCAATGATGTCAGCATCAGCAAAGAGCTTACAGGAAATGCAAATCCTCAGGCGGCTCCTCGGACTTCCTGTACCAGACCCTCTGGATTGAGGTCCAAAGATCTGTCCTTGGCCTAAACGTCAACGTCACCCTCGTGTTAAAGTTTAAGAGCCAGTAGACCCTACCGTCTACAGAGTGTGGTGAGCTTGTGGCCTTTGAAGGGCGGAAAGCAAAACACAAGCTGTGTGAATAGTCAGAGGGGACTCTGGTTTCCATAAGCTGCTTCAAGAGTGAATTCACTGTGAGCAACACAGCCACCTTGTCTCACTAATGACTAGGGATCCCATGGGGAGAAAATCCTAGGGAGGGTTTCTTCCTCCACCTGGAAAGGAAGTAGAACAATATGGGAGACTTCGCTCCTGGAGCTTAGGGATGAGAAGAGGCAAGCTAATCATATCTTCATTAGGAACAGCTTGGCGGCGTCTGCATCACGTACATAATCACAAGTGGGGTGTGACTTGGATTCAGAAACACGGTTCCAAATGTCTCCCATAACTTCCTCCCTTTAACCTCACCCCCCCCCCCAAGTTAGCAAGAACAGTTTTGAGGGAGAGCGGAAACTGGATGGCGATAGATTAAAGCAAGACCAAGAAAAGAGAAAGTTCCACAATATCGAAGACTACGAGGCATTTTCTGTCCCACAGATTCCTAAGGGAGCCACAATTTCCCCAGCAAACAAATTCATCACAATCCCAGCGGAGCCTGCGCAGATGCCAAAGTAGAAGGGGTGGGAGCTGGAAGGCTGGCGTTTAGGGGTGGGAGGGAGAGGCAGAAAGGAACGCTAGCACCATCTAGTGGCTCGGGAGACGAGGCTCTTGCTCTCCCCGACAAGCTGAGAATGGCCGGCACTAAAAGCAGCTTGTTTAAAAGAAAACCTTTAATACCATTTAATTGCTCTTCCCTGGGGAATTAAGTAAACCGTAAGCTCCTCACCATGCACGAGTATAAAGTGACAGCCTTGAGAGTAATGACAGAGATTAGTGGACAGGAGGGTACTGCTGGATCAAAGAGTCCTGCATGTATTAACAATTCCTCCTAATGCAAATGAGCTCCAAGATTTGCATGTGGAATCGTTCATTCTGGCCTCAAATTAACCTCGAAAAGAGGCACTGAAAGGAGAATCATGAGTGATTCTATGGAAGGGAAAACTGAGGGACGGAGAGACATGACTCAAGGGTATGTAGGCCTATTTGCAAAGACACAGTAGCAACCCGGAAGAGCTAAGGACCACGCCTATGTCCTCCAGCATTTCTAACCAGTAATGTCACAAGTCCAGGGTTTTAGAACCATGATTCATGCCTTCACAGAATGCTACCTGAAGGTTCCAAGGAGTTTATAATTTCCAAATGTCACAATGAAGCTCTCCTGCTTTTAACGTGCGGAACAGAGGGATACGTTTCCCCACGGAAGAGTAAATTAAATGAGCGGTCACAATTCATGGGCAAAGAATGGTGAGCTGCAAAGCCTGTACCATCACATAGAATGGTTGACTAGGTTGGCTGGAAAAAACTGAATGCAGTTAAATTTCTCAGGGACAAGAAAAAGGTAAGATTGTTCAATAATGAGTAAGCCAGGAAAAAATCTCCTTTGAGAAATCAAGGGTAACAGCGATAGGACAGCTTTTGCTCCAGGGGACCTACAGACGGATATCTGAGTCATGAGGACCACTCTGTGGATTCATACAGCTCCATCTGTATCTATAACTATATCTATATCTATATCTATATCTATAATCTATCTATATAGAGATATCTATATATCTATACAGATAGAGATAGATATATATTCCACACAATCATTGACAGATTATAACACTCCAGCTTTTAAAAGTGGCTTCCTGGTGATCCCTCTCAAGACAACAGAGATGTTTGTCCACAACTCACAGTAAAAGGCAAATGAAGTGAACTTATCCTTGACCTTTGCCTCTTTTCAGTGTCATTTTCCATGTCATCCCACCACTACTAACATCCTAGTCCTCTGAAAGAGGCATATGTTTCCTCAGGAGAATGTGCAGCTCTTTGTATTGCACCATGAGAAGTGCCTTTCAGTCTTGGCATGCTGCTTCAGGTCTGTTTACAAGTTACCTGCTCACTTTCTGAGGGAGCCCCTCTTCTTCCTGTCCCTCCTCTAATTTTCCCATCTCCTCTTCTTCGTTTGTTTTATGAGACAGGGTCTCACTTTGTAGTTCAGGCTGGTTTCCTGCTCTTCTTTTTATTTAGTACTCCTCACAAGCTAACATTTCTTATTTATTTTCATGATGTATTCATTTATAAGTTGCTACCCTGTTATACTCTGGGTGAAGATGAAGAGATGAGTTCTGTCATATCTTGCACATACATAGACCATAGTACATGATCAATAAACATGATATTGATATTCCCAGGACTTGGTACAGAAATAGATCTGAAGAAATTCTTGGTTGATGTTGGAGGAACATAGGTGTCACATCATTTAAAGACTGGGTGAGCCAGAGTGAATCAATTGATACCCACATAAAAAATCTGAACTTTATATTATACCACACAAAACTGTTAAAGCAGATTGCATATTAGTTTGAGAAAGATAATAATACATCTGAATAATATCAGAGTAGAATGTATTTATAACCTCCTGAGTCAGTAACTTTTTTTTTAACAGGACATAAAATCATTCAAGCATAAATGAAATATTAGATAATTGATCTGTTTTGAAATTAACTAGGTTTCACTAGGTTGTGAAAAATACAAGTCACAGAGTTCAAGGAACTATTTGTAATAGTATATATAATAAGAATTTCAATCCAGAATAGAGGAAGAACTCTTATGAATTAATAAAAGATAACAGAATCCAATAGAAAAACAAGCCAAAAATTGGCAGTAATTTTACAAAATGCACATTTACACACCTACATGAACACAAATGAAAAAATACTCACCCTCTTCAGATATTAGGAGAACATAATACGATGCTGGAATCATGAGATATGAATACATCTTTACTAGAGAATGAAGAAGAGAGAAAGCAAGAGAAATAGACAAATAGAGCACAGATATTAATGACAGATATATAGGTCTACATATGACTACAGTAAAAGGGTGGGTAAACGATAATCAATCTGAATATCTCTGGTAGATAAAAGAAGAGACGATATGCTAGATATGATGGATACACATACAGACAGACACAAATGCCAATCTTTTACTAAAACATGGAGCATCTCCACTCTTCACTACTCCTGGCAGATGATAAATTAAACCAGCTATTTTGGTAAATTGATTGACAATATCTTCAACAAGTGGATATATTTATCACAAGACCCTGCAATTATTTAGGTATTGGAAGCCTCACAGTAACGCAGACATTCCTAAAGACAGATATGGAATGCTCACAGATGTACTATTAGAGACAGCGATGAGTACTGCCGATAGTACTAATAATAAAAGCTCTACCTCTGGAACAAATTAAATACTCATAAGCAATGGAATTCCTAAGCTTTGATACATATGCCAAATGGAATCATATTATGGAGTGAAAATAACAAATTATCGTTATATCAGATGACAACGTAGGTAAATTTCATAAACACAACACTGGGCAAAGTAAGCGATATATTAAATAATGTACAAATATCATTGCCTCTAGTTAAACTTCAAAAACAACAACAAAAAAACCCTGATTTCTGGTAGTATAAGTATAAAGCAATTGTACAGGTTAATGTTGTTGGGTAACATCATAAATAATAGGCACCCTGAGGCTTGCTGCAAAGTTTTTTTGTGCTCATAATGTTCTCTTTCAGGATTTGTGTGACTGCTGTAGCGGTGTGTTAATATTTGTGAAAATTCAATGTGATGTGCACTCAGAGTCTGTGCATGTGAGTACTCATTGCTAAAAAGGGAAAGTTATATAAATATGTTAGTGTTAGTTTGATAAATGAAAGTAAAAAGAGGAGGAAGCCTCAAGTAAGAAGGAGAAAAGAAGCAAATGAAAGAAAAAAAAAATAGAATCACTTTACCTTTTGACTTCACCAGTTTTTGGAATTGAAGCTGACCAGCTCCTGTGCCCGCTTCAGCACTGAATTCTCACCTACTCCTGCTGGAGTCAGAGCCAGCGTCTGCCGTGTACTCCTCTCCCTTCGGGTCTTCCTCTCTGTGGCTTCTCTCACAGTGATAATGGATGCATCAAACTAAACCCAGTTGTTTTAGACTGGTTTTCTTCTAATAGTTCATAGAAAAGCCATGCCTGAGATAGAAATATGCTTAATGCTAAACCTGGCATTATCCTGTACAAACTGTGAACATTTTAAAGGAGAATAATTCAGAGAAACAAAGGTCCATGCTGTCTGAGGAACCTTCCAGGGTGAGAAAGTTTCAGGCTGCCAATAAAACCAAAGGATGTAGGTGCTAGAAATGGAGACACTGAACTTCCCCCACCCCACACCATGCATTCCTTTGGTGCAGAGCCCAAGAATTTATAGTTGCAAAGTAAATTATACAGTAGTGCTCTAAATTATTTTGATCATATTTGGTGATGATAGTCTAAATTAGTGGGATCCAAATCTTATTACTGTCTGAATCACTGAGGGAATTTGTTCAAAGTAAGCTGTCTCGTAGACTCATTGAGAAACTTTGTGGAATCAATAATTTTGTTGCTTCAGTGATGCCACTACCACAAAAACACAGGTTAAGACCATCTTTTCTCAATTATAAGATACTTTCTGGATTCTGAGTTTAATTTTATATATATTGTACAGAACTGGTCAGTTTATTCTTCTGTCACTCCTTTCCTGCTAATGACATGCAGATAATAATTAGATTTGTATGTTAGCATGTCTTTTAGCTTTAAATGAAGGTTTGAACCTACTAGCCCTGTATTGGACACAGATAACATCCTCAGAAGTGCCAGACAATTGTCCAGCTCTACTGCAAGTTTAAAAGGTGTTTGGAAATCACACTTTGAAAAGGCTTAAACTTCCTGTTCTAGCAGAGTTTAGTACAGTGATTATTAACCTATAGTGTGTGTATCAACAAATTTACAACTTAGTGGTGAGTGTATATGTCCTTACAAGTATACTCTTCATTCTTTCTCTTATTTTCTCAGAATTGTTCACAAAGCCTACTGTCAGCTAAGGAGGGCAAGGTTCAGATCTATTTAGCTCACCACTGTATAGATAGATTTAGCTTTCCTCATGCTATTGGCTGATAGGAGGCATGCACGAACACCTCAACATAGATGAATGTATCAATAATGACCAAAGCAGAGACAGTCAAATGGTACCATTTCTCAAATCCATCAGGGGACCCTAAGACCCACGGGGATGTCAGATTTTACAAATAAAAGCAAAGGATTCAATTTGCATTAGAATTTCCAGTAAACAACAAATAGCTTTTAGTGTAATTATGCCCTGCACAATATTTTGAACATGTTGATAGAAGAAAATGGTAATTGTTTATTAGAGATCCAAAGTCACTGTTCTCTCAGTATTTGATTAAACAAACCTGAAGATCAATGTATTCTACTGTCAGAAATTGGAAACTATTAAATATGGTAGGGTGCAGAAGTAAAAACAAAACCATATTGAGTGAAGAAAATGGATGTGTTTTTGTTTGTGTATTGTGAGAGTTAGAAAGAGAACAGAGAGGCATTTTAAGGAAGAATTTTGTGTTATTAAAGCTTTGGGTGAACATGTACGAAAACTTAAATTTTAAGGAATTAGGATTCGTCTCTTTTCATATGACTGAGAGGCTCTGGGTTCTCAGCCAGTCTTTTATTCTGTTAATGTCTCTGACACAAACAGAGGCCAGGTTTCAACAGAGAAGCATTTAGCCTTCCTAAAGAGATGTGTAAGTAGATCCTTGACTCTCCAATTCTCTCATTATTCTTACCTATTATTTGATCTAAACTCATAATGTGGCTAAAAAAGACATTCAAATATTGGTTAAGTTTTAAATAAAACATTTTAAAGCCCTCCTGCACTCTTTCTCTCTCTCTCTATTTATATATGACATATATTCAAACACATTCTGGACAAATATACTTTCTACTGGATGTCGTTTGATAAGGTATTTACTTGGTAAGCCACTGAGATTCAATACTCTGATCTTTCATGTGAAATGATCTATTTAAGTTTCTTTTGTGGCTGATCCACTCCCTGTCTTCCTAATTCTACTTGCTATTCCTGATTGTTTTTGTTTGTGTGTTTTATAATGATATCTGGGACCTTTTCATCTACTATATAAATATTAACATACTACATGTATTTATTATTTGTTTTCACAAAGAAGCTAAGCTTGTCTTGGTCAAAGAGGCAGTTCAGACACAGATCCTGTCTGAAATGAAGATAAAACATTTGCTGAAATTTCTGGATACTTAGTGTGCCCATTGCCTACCCAGTATTCTCTTTACCATGAGTTTCAGAAGCACCTCAGTTGTCTGCGTCCTACAATTCTTTTATGAACTGTTTCCCTTGCAGTTTTTACTGTCTGTTCCACGAATAATTCAGTGAGAGGGAACACGGATGTGGAGTATATGTGAAATCCCATGGCCTATGGCTCAGTGCTAGTTCTTGTACCAAACAGCCCTTCAATCTCCAATCACAGTGGAGACCATTTTCTCATCTACCCCATAAAGGGCTGCACCAATGGCAGTTAAAGATATTAAAGATACCCTCTATCTTGAAAAGTACTCTGATTTAAAGGTGCTTAAATTCACATCAGTGTTCCAGTGTCTAGGAAAAAAAACCTAAAATAAAATGCTGGGAATATTTGGGGCAAATTAAGTAATAACATCATAGGCAGCCAGAGAAAGTGGGGCCTGTTAAATGACTTTACCAACTTTGTTCTTTGTGATGTATTTGCTTTTTTGGGGAGCTGAATCTAGAAGTAGCAGATATAGGAAATTTTGTTCCCAACTATTAGAAGTAGTGAATATCAATTTAATTTGCTATAGTCATTGTAACATGTAATTTTTTAGGTCAAGGACTTATTATCTTATATGCAATATGTGCTTTATAATGGCAATAATGACACGGAGCTCTTCTAGTTCTCAAGCAGACACTGCAGTAAATAGTGTGCAAGTACTATCTAATTTGAATGTTGCATCAATTTTTGTAAGGAACAAAAAAATAGTCCTTGCTTCACTAAGAAACCGAGGCTCGTGTGGTTAGCTAATGTGCCCTTTATCACACCTCTCTTAAAAGAAAAAGAAAGAGGTGGTAGGGTGGGTAGGGCTATGGGAAAAAATGAGAATTAAGTTGTGTCTTATACTGGTACAAATCCCCATTGTGGAGTGCAATCATGATGTGTATATTTAATGTACCAATAAAGATTTTAAAAAAAAGAGGCAAGTATTTCTGGACCTACATAATTAATGCATTCTGAAATGGTTCTTCTCCATTTCATTGATAATTATTTTCCGTGGTGTGTAACCATAGAGTGTCTGCTTTCAACACCTGTCTAAGCACCGAGCACATACTCGTTATTCTCGTTACTCCCCAGCCTACACACACCCTGAGTCCAAGACACTGTCCTGTTATATTCATTGTAGACTCAGTATTGATATCTTATGTTGAGTTTAGACCAAATGACATTAATTTTTACTTGTATATATCTCAAGAGTTGATGCTGCTATCTGAATATAACTATAAAGTTTATGCCCAATAATAATCAAACCTAAAATTTCAGTGATATGTATAAAATTATTTAAGTTATGATATTTCAATACCGGTAAATAATAATAGTTTAAATATTGGTTGGTGCTATAGATAGATATAGGGATTTAGATAATTCTGAAAACATTAATTGATTTTATAATTGATTTCAAATTCCATGGAGAGAAGTCATGACATATTTAAAGACTCACTCATGCACGTCCACATCCATTCCATAGATAGTTATTAGATGATGGAGATTCAAGATGTAGCCTGTATCAATTAGTGCCAGTCTTTCAAAGGCTGGGCTTTACAGTGTGTGAGTGGCTGGCCCAGGGGAGGGGTTGAGGAGGACCTTTGACTTAGAGTACAGTGTTAAATATATCTTCTAAGAAAACTTCAAACAAATGGACCTGATCAAGAAGAACATGTAGCGTAGGCTGTGAAACAGACAATAATGACACACAGCTGAAAATGATGTGGATAGAAAGTGCTGGATTTGGTTGTGATTTTACCTAAAATGGTCAAGAATGACTTCCTTGAGAAGGTGAACTTTATACAAAGATATGTAGGTGGTAGAAGAACAGGCTAGGCTATTATCCAGTGGAAAACTATTGCAGGCAAAGGAAGGAGCTACAGTGAAGACCTTAGGAGGGGCCTTCCCTGGTCCAGTGAGGGGATAATGACATTATTACATTTGCAAAGTGGGTAAGTCCAGAGGGAGAGTCATAGGAGACAGGCTCATAGAGAAATGTGTTAAAACGGCATTGGATTCTAACTTGTAAGTCACCGTGAAGCTTTTGATTTATGTCAAATGAGCTATAAACATGTTGAAAAATTTCTTTAAGGAGCAACATGATGTGCACTGTGTTACAGAATTACACCTGTTGACAGCAGGCATAGGGAATGACAGTAGAAGTTCAGAGAGCATTTGCAAAGGATCACAATGATGTACATAAGTGACAGTAGTGCTTGGACAAGCCTGAGCTTGATAAATGTGATGATAAGTGTTTGCAATATATATATAACTTGATGGGTAAATTGCCAGGTCTTACCAGTGGATTGAAAGTGAGCTATAAAATCAAGGGAAAAGGAAAGACTAATTCTAAGTAGCATGTACTGAACAAATAAAAAGATTTATTTGTTACCTATAAATATGGTAATTACTATAGGGAGGGAATGAGAGATTTGTTTGGATTTGCTATGTTTTTTACTTTATTATAGTATAATTAATATGAAAATCTGCACATATTAAATGTACATATTGTGATAGGTTTGCACATTGACTCTGACAACATCTCGAAATGTTACTTAGGTGTATAGTGTGGAGTTGAAGTATACAGGTGAATACATGAGTCTGATATTAGGAGAGGTCCCCCAGGCTATGGAAGTGTGAGCAGACTTTAAAGCACAGATAGAATTTAATTACATGGGCCCAGAAGAAATCACCCAAGAGTTAGTGGTGAGAGTGGAGAGTTTCAGAGATGTATGACTGGCTCATTCCAGTGATAAGGGATTCAAAAAGAAAGGGAAATAAGAACAAAGGAGGAGTGATATGACAGAAATGCAAAGCATTATGGGAAAGTGAACCCAGTGAAGACTTTCAGGAAAGAGAGTTCATAGAGTGTTGATATCACATCTTTGGTTGATTAAGACTACCTTGCTCTCTCCAGTCTATCCATTCTAACTCCAAACACAGAGAAGGTATTGGAACAGTCATAAACTTCAACATCACTTAATGACAAACGCAGTATATCAGATTATTTCCTATCCATTTGTCAGGATTAAAATGGATCAAAATTAGAGTCTCTTTTCAGAAAGTTTGATATACAGGTAATCAAAGTATTTCCCAGATAGGTAGATGCTCATGGCATGATGATTGTTGCTTCACTTTTCCCCAAGAGTGGCCACCACTCACTGACACCTCACTGTGCTGACCTTTTGATGACATGCACAGATTTCTTAGGGAGCACAAAAGCAGAATAAAAAGGCCTTATTGATTCTTTATCATACCAGCATGGATGTCAAGTGAAGCAAGACATTCCTGAGAAACAGAAAGGAAAAAATGTAGACAGGAGCAGAGGAGAGAGAGACAGAGGACAGACAGACAGACAGACAGAGGCAGAGACAGAGACCAATGGGATTCAAAGGCTGGGCTTTGTGTATCACTGATGAACAAGAAGGAAGAGAAAAATCCATCTGACAGAGTAAGGAACTCATCATACTACTCTCAGTGTTTCATCAAATATGAATAACCTTCAGCCCCCAGTCAAAATGAAAGAAAATATGCAAACACACACACATATCCTTAAAGGTCTACAGACTGAGACAGAAGAAACCGGAGCTTCCGGATCTGTAGATTCGCTGAGGATGAAGAGGTGAAAGTATAAATTCTGTACATCAGCAGCATGTGCCGGACACATTTTCTGTACCAGCTACTTTGTGCCTTTGTATGCTACTTTTGCTCCTAGTAAATCAAATGACCTTTTATAATATTTTTGAATTTCAACACTATAAACATTTAGAAAAAGACTATAATAAACTTTTCCTGATTAAAAAATTCTGAAATTTACTAAGTATAAAGAGTAATTAGATAAATACTTGAACTCTTCAACATAATTTTCAAATATTTCACTTTCAGATATCCCCCAACACATTAAAAGAGTCCATGAATGCAAGTGGATAAACAAAATAATTATCTGTGTTTATAGTGAATCATTAATAAGATCTCTTGAGGAACCTATGTTTTGTTAGTCCTATTCAAACGAGAATCCATAAATATTAGATCAAGAAATAGGTTAACCCACTGGATTTTTCAAACATGAGTACAGTTTTTGTTTAAAATTTTCTATATATGATTCCTAGTCATTATTTACACAGTAATCTTAATGATAAAATCTGGTTGGAATTCCTCAAATCCAGAGCAAGAGGAAGACATCTGGCTCAAGTTGAAGACCAGTGATGTATTTAGAAGGAAGGTGTTTCAGTGGTGATGTGTATAGAGGTTGGGTTTAATAAACCCTTTCAAAAATTAGATATATGTGTTTTATAAAACAGAGTATTGATCAGACATAAAGAGTGATAAATTATGCAAATTGATACTCAAATGGACGCACCTTCAGATCATACGATTAAGTAAATAGGACACACGTGTGTAAAATGCCATATCTTTTCTCTAGTATAAAAAATGAAAGTGTAAATGAACACCAAAATGTATGGAATGTACTGCAAAATAGAAAATGTTCAAAATGAGAAGAGAAAGGTCAGGTAGGAGAAAGTAAAGAAGAGAAAGCAAAAATCTGATGGCACAAAAGGAAGTATTTATGTATATAAATATACAGCTGAGGTGTCAGGAAGACAGGAGAAGGGGCAGAAATGAGAATCAAGATGTGTCATGCACAGGTGCAAATTATTAATGCTGAATTTGATCATAATGTATGTCTAAAATGTGCCAATAAAATCAATATTAAATTACCTGAACCTCATTTTTTAAACCATATTTTTCTTAATAAAATTTTGAAGCATTCATTGTGAAGAGCTGGTACACAGCACACCTGAATTCTTTTCTTTTTTTCTTCTCTTCCTCCCCTTCTCCTATCTCTTTTGATCCCTTTTATAATGGATATTTCTCCCTGCTTCTATCTATCTTTAATTTTGCTCTTTATTTATATTTTGGATATCTAATATAACAGAAACCATGTGATATTTAATCTTGTGTACCCGATTCATTTCACTTAATATTGTGGTCTCCAGGTGTGTTCATGACTCTAGTTTATCCTTCTTTATGGCAGATTAATTTGTCTGCTAGCCAAGAGTCAGGTCAGATTCTTCAGCTAAGTCCTGTCTTGATTGTGATTTCCATCTTGCTAGACAGAATTTGCTTCCATATAGTTTACCAAGAAATAAAGCTGGTATCTTTTTGAACTCATGGGCCTCACTCATGTGAAACCCATTTGTATAGAGTGTCATGAAGGTTATATATCTTAAATTTTGGTTTTAAATTAATTTTACCAGTACATTTTAAATATTCATAATGATTGCATTCATCATAGGAGATTTGTACTTTTACATGATGCATCTTGGTTCTTTTTCCCTCACCTTCTCCTCCC
The DNA here is from genome assembly GCA_004026965.1 of Petromus typicus. Lineage (NCBI taxonomy): Eukaryota > Metazoa > Chordata > Mammalia > Rodentia > Petromuridae > Petromus > Petromus typicus. Next base: position 48,312 of record PVIR01003575.1, read on the forward strand.
CTCTCTTCAAATTCTTTCCCCACCCTGATGTAGAAAAGCTTCATTTCTATTTTTCTCTCTTTTCTTTTCTTTTCCTTCCTGTACCTCTCCTCTCCCCAGCTTCTCTTTCCATTTGAACCTTTTCCTCCTATTTTACAGTGTCTCTTATCCATTTTTGTCCTTATTGACATTTTCAGTTTCTCACACCAGAGAGAGCATGAAATGTTTGAACATGTGTCTAATTCACTTAAGAGCATGGTCTCATGGTGCATCCATTTACTTAGAAATGTTTCAAGTTTATCCTTCTATACAAGATGCTAGTATTGTGTTGTTTACAAAAACACATCTTTATTCTTTTATTATTTAAATAACATTCACTGTGTTTCCAAGATTTAGCTATTACAAACTGTGATTCTATAAACATGAGGGTACATATAATGCTGAGGTATGATGCTTTAAATTTGATGGAAAAGATACCAAGAAGAGGAATAGCTGGGTCCAGTGGAATTACCCATTTCATTTTTGAGGAATCTCCACACTGATTTCCACAGTAGTTGCACCAGTCTATACTCCCACCATCCGTAAGGAAGGGCTCCTATCCACACAGCCCCACCAACATTTGTTATTGGTTGATTTTCTGATAACAGCCATTCTCTCCGGGATGAAATGAAATCTCAGTGTTCTGTAAATGTGTGACCGATGATGTTGGACATATTCCCATGTATCTGTATGCAGCTCACATGACAAAGTCCTCCTCAGTGTATTTTCTGCCACCACCCCCTTCATCAGTGTGGACAAATGGAAATGCTCTGATTGTAGAGAAGGATACTGGAGCTCATGTGTATAGTCTTGTCCTAAATGAATGACACTGGGAAACTAAAGAGCCAGGAAGAAGACAGGTTAAATCTGGGTAGATGCTCCCAGAAGTGGTCAGGTAAACAGGGTTTGAAACCATTTTCTAAGTAATGGCTGAATATATTTAGCTTCAGTAGAAAATATTGTCCTCCTAATGCTTGTGGATGGAGGTCTCCAGTGCCATTCACTTCCTTGTGAATTACCAGACTGATGCAGTAGCAAATGAGAAAACACAAGTCTATCTTCATCTTTGTTATTTATATGGATATGATACAAGAACTTCATCCATGTTGCCACAAAAGTTTATTTTTCTGCCCAAAGCTTCCTTTCTTTAAAACAACTCCTAAATAAGATGGTTTATTTTGCATGATTGATTACAACAAGCCTGTTCATATATCTAAGGACTGACATTTTAAATCACATCTTCTTTTCAATGGAAGGAAATGAAATGATTTTCCTATCTTGACATGATTGATTATCTGGAAGCTGAAGCTGAAAATCTATAAGAGTTCAATCTATAGCTCCTACCAACTGATAGCATGTAATCAAACCTTATTAAAATCATGCGTGACTTGCAACTGCAGCTTTATATCTGACAGTAAGTAAATATAATGGGCTTCTGCCGCCAGCTCGCACTCTTGTATTAATGTGGTGGTTGATATATCTATTTATGAGAAGAATATAGGTGACGTAAATTTTACCTGGACTGATAAATGGTATTTCCTTTGTATTTCATCTCCATAAAAGATTGAGGAAATCTGAAATACGGATGGAGCTAACTCTTTATCAACGGCAAATCTATAGAGTCTCTAATAGCAAACTGCTAGTCCTAACAGTATGCTTCTTCCTGCTCTTTATGCCACTTCCTCCAAACCCTGGGCAGAATCTCAGCTATAAAGATGAGTCATCAGGGCACACAGGCTGAAATTTACACACTCCGGTGCCCGTGGAGTTATTGAAGAAGAAGATTTCATCCATTTAATGCTACACGGCAGGATACGGAACCTAGAGACCAGCAACTGTTCTGAGAGTTGGCACATTTATGGGAAAATCAATGCTTAAGTTATCATTTCCCTTGCTTTAATTATAATTCCAATTTTCTCTTTGGATGGTGCAGATCAAATAAAAACAGGCCATGTCTTTTCATTGTAAACACGGCCCCATAAATCTAGGCTCTGTCTTCGCTGAACTCTCCCACGGGCGTTTAACCCAGCTCCTCTGTTGCTGGAGTTAATTCCAGCTGTAGATTTTGCAAGGTCAAGCAGCAAGTCTCTAAGGGACCCAGGGGCCACGCACAGCCACGCATTAAAATACCCCAACCACTCTGAAGGAAGCCAGAATGTCAAAGCGCATTTCCTAAGATCCCAATAAATAAATATTCCCTATTAGAGAACGTTTTTCAGTTGGATGTTAATGCAGTCATTAGATCTGTCTCTTCCATCCATGCTTCTTATGTCTCCTTTAAAGAGGATTCAGCTTCTTTTCTTACAGTTAAAGATAAGATGATAAACCAAAATGATATGTATTTCCTTCTAGACTCAGAGAGGTTGGGGCTGAAAGGTTGATACTCTAACTCAAGAGAAGTGGGATAATGAGTGAGGAATGCTGTGTTACAGAACAATAAAGTTTGGGCCAGGAGAACAAGCAAAATTCTCTAGAATTATTCACAGATGCAAATCAGACCCTGTCCATGTGGATATAGTCAAAGAGAGGAAAAGGAGGAGCAGCATGTGGAAGCTGAGCATGTTGAGCGATCACTAGAGCTGATTTGTAGATAGAAGCTGTATCAGGGATAACTCTACAAAACATGGTGCAAAAATTACTTTCACATTTTGTTAACTTAGAAGTATGTATGCATTTATTTGTTCTTTACTAGTATATATTTATTAAATATGAGTTATATTCATCTTGAGGAGTTAAGCATTTTAATCATTAATAAAGTCTCTTGAGGACTCTATCTTATCATCTTTTTTTAGTCCTATTTAGATAAGAATCTATAATTTGAGATCAAGAAATAGGTGATCCAACTAGATTTTTCAAACATAAATACAGTTTTTGTTTAAATTTTTCTATATATGATTCCTTGTCATTATTTACATAGTGATATTAATCTTAATCAATTTAATCATTTTTCTTCCCTTAATAGATGCACAATAAATAATTCTAAAATGAAAAAGGACAATGAAGTAATAATTTTGGTAAAGTAGACTGATATACTTGGAAACTTTTGAATTTCCACATTCCTCCCTATCATAAATCCTACTTTACAACTTAAGTATTTTAAGCACAAATAACTTGGATAATCTGATGATACTCAAATTTCTGGTGTGATTTCCCATAATCATTTTTTAAAATCATTTGCTTCTCTCTCCTCCAAATTGCATTACAATGTAAAACTCCAATAATTCAATAAAATATCAATCTAAGGAAAACTGTAAAATTCAAATATTGGGTACATTTCAAAATTTGGTGTATTAGCACTTTTCATAAATGATGGTTTTATTTTAAAAAGCATCTACACAATTATTTGCATATTTTATTGAGTGATGAGTTAATATTCATTACACGGATATTGAGCCACTTGTGGAGACTTCATTTTTTCATACATTTATCCTCATCTGTCAATTTCCATTGGTTTTACCTTCAATGTGAAGTGATATTTTGCAGATATCACCTTATACTATCTTCACAACAACACTCCAATGTTTATCATTTTCCTTTTCTTTTTAGCGTAACTTCACTGAAACACAAAAATCTTAGGTCACAGAGTCCCACGAATTTAAACCAGATCAGTTCAGCTCTTCTATGCCATATTTTTTTCATTTATTTGTGCTGAGTTTTAGATTGCTTCTATGCAATCTGACATGATTCAGGCTTTGTACATGTAATTTCTTGTATTATTAAATTGCATAAAATAGATATGAACATGACCTGAACCTTATGTCTACTGTTTTAGATATATACAAACCATCATTTTGAAAACTGAGTTGAGAGGATCTTGATAAGTATACATAAAGATTTAAAATAAAATGCACTACTTTACAGAAACAGTTGAGTCATCTGAATCAGTGGGGCAGGACCTGGATGCACATGGTGGCATCTTCTGCATGGCATCAGCCAGTTCTTTCATCCACCTGGGCCACACCAGAAGTGGTGGGCTTGACACTAACCATGAAATCTTTTGTCCATTGTCCCCCGTGAAGGGAACTTCCATTTTAACAATCTATGGCAGGACATAACGTCATGAATCAGCAAGGAGACCCACTGTGAAGTATGTGAGTGAACTATGAATCCTTACAATGTCCACCAGGGAACTCTACACCTCCTATCTTTGTATGTTTGTTTGTTTGTTGGCATGGTATTGGTAATCAAATTCAAGACCTTGCACTTACCAAGCCACCATGCCAGCCAGCACTGAGCTTGCTTCCTGGACCTCTACATCTCTACATCAACTTTAAGGAAGTTGACAGACTTCATCTACAAGAACCAAGTAAACGAGTAACATTTCATTCTCAAATACCCATTTACTTATTGTTTACAACACAATGTAATACCATGAATCTAAACCACTCAATAAAATATAGGGACATCTCAAACATGTGTAGACACATGCATCACATGCAGGTATAAACACACACACACGTGTGTGTGGGAATTTCATAGACTTTGTGGAATACTTTAATCTCCTAGTAGAATCTCAATCATAGGACCTCGTTAATAGAAGGAAATGGCTAGTTTGGAGTCAGGTGTCTGTTCAAAAGCCTCCTGAAACTGATTATTTTATTTCCTGATCCTTTTCTTTTTTAATTGACCAAACAGAACAAGTGACTCCTCTACTTAATTTGAACTTTTAAAAATTCATGAAATATATGTAATCTTTCATATATAGGTAATGCATGCAAATTTAAACAACTTTATTTATACTCATATGACCAAAAAGTTGCATGAAATATCAAATGTTAAAACAATTTTGATGCTAACTACACAGAGAGAAAGTAACTGACTTTAAAATATAATGAACATTAAAATAAAGTTGAAACTCAAAAGCTAAGAGTTGAAAGTGCAAGTTTATTGTGTTAAGTCTCTTTGAGGTGTATTTACTTTTACACATAATCTACATCATTTTTACCTACACACAAGATATCAGGTTCTATTTCCACCACTCAAGTGGATTTTCATGAAATAAATGGGGGTATTTGGAATTTGGTTTAAATATGGAACAAAGAAAGACAGAGACAGGCATGTAGGTAGGAAGACAGAAATTGTATGTTATTGATTGTACATGTGAGAGTTTAGTTTATTCGTCAGCTTGACTGGATTAATAGACTCCTAGAAAAGTGATTGAATTTGGAGTCAATAGACTCATCAGCGAATCAAGCTACTGATGTACAAAGCTGAATGTATTGTTAGGAGGGGGCTCGACAGAGCAATTTGGTCACTGGGAGAAGCTCTTCCTTGTAGTGTTCACCTGTGCCCTGCTTCCCAGCTGTTCAGAAGCAATCAACTTTGCTCCTCCATCCCATTGTGCTGTGATGGATTTCCCTTGGATCCAGCTGATCACGTACTGAAATTTCTAAAGTTGGAAGCCAAATGAAACTCATTAAATTTTCCTCCTCCAGTGTTGAGTATTTTGTACAGTGATGGGAAACCTCAGAATATAGCATTTAACATCCAAGATTTCAAAGATGGCCACTATTTGTCTATTCTTTTGTTATGCACTATATTGAGACATATATACTTGGTCTTTTCCTTGAGAGAATCTAGCATTACCAAATTGCTTTACCAATGGAATGTGATGAAAGAGAAATTCTAGGGCTTTTAAGGCTAGAGCGTATTCTGACTGAATACTCCTCCCTGTGTGTTGTGGAATCCTTCAACTAATCCAGCTTTCCTATTTGATAAAAACACTCCCACCAAAACAAGTTTCAGTGGGCAACACCCTGAGCCCCCAGCCCCAAACTGGCATCCACAATGCATATATCTTCTATCCAGGGAACTCAAGCCTTCAGATGACTGCTCTCTCCACAAAAACTGTAACAATGTTAGATTTGATGTGAAAGTCACCCAAATGATAACACCCCAGTTATAGAATTTGAGAGATGACACTGAATTATTTAATTTCACCAAGTTCTTGGGTGAATTATTATGTAGAAAAAGACAATTTGAGCACTGTGTGATAGGCTTAAGTTCTGCATCAAAAGGAAATATTATGTACCTTCCAGTATCACTGTAAAATTAAATTGTATAAATTACAGAAATGTTTGGTATCAAAACTATAATACTATCAATGAAGATATATCTGTAATACATCCTATCTATAATATACCAATCAACATGTTTAAGTCTATGAAAGGAAAAAGTAACCATCAATGCTTCAACCATTACAGAGTTGAAACAGCAGCTTGTATTTTCCCTCATTCTGCGGGTTCAGTGAGGTTGGCTCTGATCATTCAGTGACTCAATTGAGGCAGTGGTCCACATCTTGACCTGCTGATTCCTGTGCAAGATGAACGGATGAGCTCTTTGAATGATCAGATTTAAGCACTTTTATGTACTGACCAGGAAGAAACACTCGTCACAAAAGCAAATGATTCATTAGCCTGAATCACAAAGGGCATTGGGTCAAGTTCAACCATTAGATCTTTCTCTAGATTGGAAGAAAAGTGTTTGGCTCACAGCATGATAAACTATTGTGTTTTTTTTCCCCTTTTATACACTTATTCCATTCTAAAGAATTATAATTTATTTGCTCACTTTGTTCATTTTCTATCTACTGCCTTCCAATAGAACATGAGCTTCGTGGAAGAGGCTTACCTCGAGTATACACCTTCCTCTGTCCCAAGCACTTGGAGGTAGAAGGGCTTGCATTAGACAGGTGCTTATTAAATAAAGAGTAGAAGTATGGTAGCCATCATCATCGTCATTACAGTTTCATAATAAAGACCACATAATTTAAATATATTTATAATATGACATTATAAATATATTTATAATCAAGAATTTTAGGAGGGAAAAGGCAATAAGTAGTCACTAAAATCTTTGATCGTGAAGACATTTTCTTTAATTCTAGATCAATATCATGGGTCCATCTCGGTTCAATGCAGTTAATATCAGGTATCTTCCTTTTCTCCTTTTTAGCAAAAAATAAAGGGAAAAATATTTAGAGGATCTGTGACTATATCTGTAACTGTATCTGTAACTACACTTAAACTTCTGCTATGCATATCCACCTGGATTCTCTCAGATACAAATAAAAAAATGGAAAACTTACAGCATAACTATGCTTTGTAAGTAGTATTTTACCACCTGTTTTTCCTTCCTTCCTTCTTTCTTTCCTTCCTTCTTTTCTTTCTTTCTTTCTTTCTTTCTTTCTTTCTTTCTTTCTTTCTTTCTTTCTTTCTTTCTTTCTTTCTTTCTCTCTTGGCATGGTTGGCTGCTTGTGGTTGTCTCTGAACAGCTTCTTTGTCAAACAAGTTTGGCAAAGATAGGTCTTGGCTGAGAATATAACTAAAAATACAGTGAAGTTTTGCTCTTCAAACCACACTTGCTAATTTTTTTAAACAACCTTGCCCTGTATGGATGTCCTTGGGTCTCACTTTTTTACCTGGGTTCTCCTGACTCAATTTGAATAGCAAAGTGCTCTATTACTTGAGTTTTGAACAACTATACTCTACTAGTTGTCAGACTTTCTAGAAACTTGGAGTTGGTGGATCATTGTTTCATATCAGTGACTACCTGTTTTCTACTATAAGAGTGGGAAAAGTAGGAAACAAACGTATAGAAGAACAGAAGATCGAAAAATGTTAAGTAATGCAGAAAGAGTGAAAACAAGAGGAGAGGGAAGAGTAGGGGAGGAGAAGAGAGAATAGGAGAAGGCAAGGGAAGATAGAAATGGACTGCTAAGAAAAAGGAATGCATGAAACAAGAAGTTTCAAGAAGAAAAAACAATAAATTAGCTCTCTGTATTCCCTAGATACAGCACTGCATGTTCCACCTGTATGTTCCTTTGATTCAGACGATAAAACAACAAGCTTAGGTTTTCCTTTGTTTTTTGGCACATACGGAACTGTACGCTTCAAAATTTTAAGGCACCCCATAGTCCATACCTATCAGATTTGGAGGTAACTCTAGCTCAACTACCTTGTTAACAAATGTAGCTATATTCGTAACAGAACCAACCCCTCTGGCAAAAGTGCATGACTTAGTTTACAACTGTTCCTCTGCTATTGGTCAAGGGACCTTGAAAGAGTCATGATTATTTTCTCATTTACATAAGAAGTATATCAAGGCATGGTTGAAAGATAAACAGATATGATAAGCTTCAAAACTTGGCTTTTTCCTTTCCATTTCTAGTCTTTATTGTTATTTTGGGTGTTTTGGTGGTACTTAACTCAGGACTTTGCATTCAATTATATTCACAGCTTCTCTTTGGTTTTATTTTACTTTGAAGCACAGTCTCTCAATCACTAAGTTTCTGAGACTGAGACGAAATTTGTTATTCTCCTGCCTTTTTCAGTCTTTCCAAATGCTCTGCTTGTGGAAATGCGTCGCCCTGTCAGGCTACTGTTTTTAAATTTAGTTTGTATTTCACATGGAATTGAGTTAAATTCCCCAATTTAATGTGTAAATCTAAATGAAAGAATCAAATCTAGATGAAAATATATAATATTTATGTGACTTCGAAAGTTTCTCTTATTATAGATATAAGGTTAAAAACAGTCACATAAAATTAAATATCATACAAATAATTTTGGTATTTTTCTTGTGATATTTGTGATCCCCTCATACATTTCCTTAGCAAATTTCATATTAATTTCCCCTTAGCACACCCAGTCGCCATCTCCATCAACTGTAGGTTTTTTCTCTGACTCTTGAACTTTATATATGAGGAATTATATGGCATCTACATTTTATGGCCAGATTCTTTTGTCAACTTAAGGTTTTAAAATTTTATGTGAGTTTCAAAGTAATGGTTGTTTGGCCAGAACATAATGCAGTATCTTTATTTTCTTATTGATGAATTCCTTTTATTTCCAGGTAGGAGTACTATTAGTGTGGCCAATATAATCATGCTTGTAGAAGATTTTTCATTGACATTTGCTCAGGTTTGGACATTCGGATTTGATGGCTTATGGGATATTATCCAATTTCAACAGGTATTGTTACACTGGGTAAAACTGTTTGTACTTCCTCCAAAACTGCAGAAACATTCCAGGGGAATCCTGTTTCTCCTCAACTAATAACATTGCCTGTCTTCACAGTTGCAGTCATTCTGGTAATTGTATAATAGTGTCTTGCACAAGTTTCATTTCCATTAGCTGGATGTATAATAAGAATGAGAACTATTTGTATATCAGCCATTTAGATGTCATATTTTGTGAAGCACTTATTCAGATACCTTGGGCTAAAGATGTAGCTCAGTGGCATATTGCCTGCCTGTGAAGAGCAAGGTCTTGAGTTTGATTTCAAGTATTATAATGAAAAAAAAAGATTTGCTCATTTATTTAGGTTGTTTTAATATTTTTCCAATGACTTTTTTCATGTTTATCATTGTTTTTCATGTTATTCATGGATAATGAATCCTTGAACTACTACTCTATCATGACCAAAACAATTGTTTGCAAATAGTCATATAATTTCCAGGTACTTTAAAAATATCATTGTTTACATCAGTATTATTAACAGTACAGAATATTATTTAAACACAGAGCTCCTCTGATTGCTTTTTGCTATCATATTCAAAGATCAAACACCCTGAACATTGTTTATTAATAGAAATATTTATTTCTGCATACTGCCAGCCTTGGAGACAAGAATTTGATGAGTGTTACTTCTTTGGAAAGGATTTTGATACTTTATTAAGTTCTGACTAGCCTTGATTTTGGTTGTTTGTTCCATACCAGGGTCCAAACTTGGAAACTTGCTCTTGCAAGGCAAGTGCCAGAATGACTGAGCAAAATCTGCAGCCCTTTGAATTTACTAAGTAACCAAGACTGGCCTCAGATTTGTGGTGATTCTCCTGCCTCAGCTTCCTATATGCTAGGATTACAGGCATGCATCACCTCTCCTGGTTAAGAAAGTTTTTGGTGATCATACATAAATACCCTGTAAATTACAATCCTACATGAATATGATTTCTATTTTAATGGTAGAGACTTTCTTTCTAGTCAAATAATATGCAAGTAGGAATTCAAATTATGCAAACTTTATGCAAGCTTTCTACCACAAAATTCTAACAGATGTACAAATCCAAGCATGTACTAGAAAATAGTATAATAGAATGAACTTTGAGGTTAAAAAAAAAATCACAAAATTGTGTTGGAGAAGCAGCTCAGCACTTCAAAGATTATATAAACTTGGATTACTGACTCTGCATTTTTATTCCTTACTATCTTTCCTTTCTTTCTGTCTGTCTTTCTTTCTTTTTGGTAGTACTGGAGATCAAACTTGCAACCTTGTGACTGCAAGGCAGGCAGCAGTGCCAATGAGCTGCCAGCCCCTTACTGTTCTTTTCTGCGAATAGAATGAATATTGCTCCATATGCCCCATACCTCAAAGACCTGTGATCAAGTTTAAAGGAAATAAGTCTCTTGAAACATAAACTCCTTTAAAAAATATAATGTATTGAACATTTGCTACATACCAGATTTTGCTAATGGACCTTTATTTCATAAAAATTTTCTGTTTGTAATAATCTTGAGATCTCTGTATTATTTGCATTTTGTGGGACCATTCTGGCTATGCTTATAATAGGCTATACTAACAGATCTCTTCTAGGTGGTGAAGATAAGTCTGAGGGAGGTACAAAACAAAAAAGACAACAGGAAAGACCACGAAGTGGCATCAGTTTAGCAAAAATTGTGGGTAATTGAAGAACACATAGAGAACCTTGGGAAATCATAATGCTCATTAATCAGATGTCTACCTTTGTGTAACTCTGGACTTTACAGAAGATCTTTACATGATTAGTCCAGCCATCTGAGGAAAACAAGAGTCGGTGTTCACTGATCTTCTCTTTGAGTAAGGATATATGGATCCTAGATGGAACACAAACTGCCTACTAATAGATGTCAGAATCTAGCCCCTAGATTCCCACATGAGATAATTTATATTATTTTGAGTTGTTCTTGGGGAGAGTAAGGAATTCTAAGTCAAAACAAGAGTATGGAAGAAGAAAAGCTGAGATAAAGGGTTGGCTTCTGTGACTCAACAGAGAATCAGAAAATATATATTGTTTTTCTCTGATACTTTTAGAGAAGGAAGTGAAATCTTGTGTTTCAGATCAATACAAGTCAGAGTAGGAAACTACGTGATCTCATTCCGGATGACTGAACACACCAGATGCAAGATAACAGTCCTAATCGAGAATTTGTCGCTAATGAATAGCTATGTGACATCAAGTAAATCACCCCGTGCTACTGAAGATTTATTTCTTCCAGGGTAAACTAAGATTAAGCTACATACTCTGATTCTCTTCCAGATATGCTAAGAATTAAATGAAGACCAGAAGTAAAGTCCATGTAAAAAGTCTAATACTAGGTACAAATAACAAACTTTTCTACATCTGATACCATGACAGCTATACTTAAAGTAACTCTTAAAATAAATTATAAAAAAAATAAAAAATAAAAAAGGATTACAGTATTGTAGCACCAATATCTTGTTGTCAACAGATTTAGTAGGAAAACTGGTCCAATATATGTGTTTAATATTTAATATATCAATCTAAATTGGAGGCTGTTTTCTTTTAGGGTTTGAAACACTTCACTCCAAGATTTCTTTGTGCTGGATGTTTGTGTTGGGAAGTCTCCTGTGATTCTTTTGGGTTTTTCTTTGTATGTGATGGATTACTTTTCTCTGACTGTGTTCAATATTTCATTCTTCTGTTGGGTTTCTGTGAACTTGATTATTGTATGCCTAGATGAAGATTTTTATATCATTGACCCTTGCAGTCCTTATCTATGTATCAAATTCTTTTCATTTTCCTGTGAAGATTTCTGTCATTACATCTGGGAACAGTTTTGTTTTTTTCTTCAAATATATATCATTTGCAATACCTCTAATTTTTTCACTCACTCCAACCAGTTTTATTCTCATCTTTGCTTTATCTAGCTGGTGCTGGATTGAGTTCTCACGTTCCTTTGCTATTTTCCATAAATTATTATTTTGCAATTCATTGGCTGCAGTGCCATCTTCTTTATCTGATATTCAGGCTTCAATTTATTCTTCCTATTTTTCAAATTTTCACTGGAGATTTTCATCTGGAAATTTGTTTTAAGCTGTTTAACAGGTTCCATTACTTTTATAACCTGAGGTTCTGTCATGTTGCTGATCTCTTTTTTAGTATCATTACTCATATCTTCTTCCACTTTGGACACTGTTTGGACTCTGTTTTTATCTGAGAAATTATTTCTGATTTCTGTATTACTAGATCCTCTTTTGATACCAGTTTGGAGTTCTACTGTTTGAGCTTCAGTTCGCTGTGTTCTCTGGTTTCTCCCGTGGTGATGATTTTTGTGTCTGGGTTTTTAATTTTTTTTTTTTAATTTCTACTTTTTTGTTGTTGTTGCTGATGTTTTTGGTTTAATTCTTTGCCTGTCATCTGAGTAATGTTTAATGCAAGTCTCTTTCTTCTTAATATTTGGAACCATTAAGAGATAGCTACTACCTCAATTGTCCCCCTTAGATATGTAATGGCCCTTAAATGATCTCAGTTCTGGCACACCATAGTAGCAGCATTTACTCAGCATAGGCAGAGAAGTAAATGGAGTTTCTGCAGGGTCTTTCTGCACAGTCACACCTCAATAATTAATTGTTGATAAAATTTCTATAGCAGTCTTTTTGTAAACTTTCCCTGTTTTCACAGTTATATTTTCTCTTGAGTATGCAATAATTTTTTTAATGTTTCTTTACCTCTGTTCAATGTTCTACTGTTTTTTCTTGTTTGTTTTGGTCTTTGTTGTTGTATTTTAGGTCTAATTTGTGCATTGCCAACTGTTGGGTTAACAACTAGTATATTAGGGCCCAGCATAATTATGTCTTATGCACTGGCTGAAATCTGCCAAATTTTACTGACTGGAATCCCTCATATCATAAAAGTACCTGCTTCTCTGTTTCTCAGTTTAGGGTAGGCAATTCTGACAACCCAAAATTAGGCTCAGAGACAATGGGATATATGTCGCATCATTACGCATTAGTCTAATTCTCTTACTTACAAGAGCTATTGAATGTGTAGAAGACTCTATCCTCAAATTTGAACAGTTTCTGCTTTGTCCAATAGACTAAAAACTACATAAGGTAAAGTTTCTATCCCACATCTGCTATGAATAGCAGATGACGTACAAAGTACTGACCACACGCAACTTCCCCTCCAGCCCAGCACTTGGAGTGAGATGTAGGTTATCTGAAATTCTTAAAATAATCACCAACCTTGCCAACAATGGTGGTGCACACCTGTAATCCCAGCACTCCGGAGGCTGAGGCAGCCGGATCATTGTGATTTTTAGTTTGAGACCAACTTTAACTGCAGAGTGAGATTCTGTCTTTAAAAAAAAAAGACTAGTCTTATATTGTGAAACCTGTTGGTCTTCTTTTACTTAAATGTGTATCAAATGGAGCTGAAATTTTGATAGAATAGAAAATGTAATCTAGAAAAACAAGTAATATACTACGAAGGCACAAGAACCCAAGTAGGCAGCTCACATGTCAACTGCTACATAAAAGAACCAGTTGGAAAATAATGTGCTACATCAGTTATTACAGTCTCAAAGGCAAAAGTGTGGGGAGGATAGGAAGATTTGTGGTTATAAAGGAGTCTGTATGGGAAAGAGAAAGTGTGAAGAGATAATCACCAGGCCAGGTTAGAATGAATGATTTAGTGAAATCATTTGTGAAAACTGTGTGTTAGTTATCTTGGGAAAAAAGAGATGTAATTGTAATGAGTCCTGACCAAGTAGATTTTACCTACTTATACAAGTTGTTACCTAAATTCACATTGAATCTGATAAGTTCTTATGATACCTAGAATATTATCTATGAAGTATCAATGAGAAAGAAACAAAAAGTATCATATACAGATTCTCCTGGAAAATAGGGAGCTATATCAGAAGTTCAAAGAAGGAACACTAATTACAAGATTACATGTCAGTGAAATGTGAGTTTTAGTGGGAATAAGGAAAAGATAGGGACACAAAGAAATTTAAGGATGCTATAACTGTTCTATTCATTGCTTTCATGGTAATTATAGGAATAAATGTACAGTTGGTGAAAATTAATTGAGCTTCATAATTGCAGTGTGCACTTTCCTGTATGTATATTCTTGATAGTAAAAATATAAATGTTAAATATAAAAATAATGTAATGAAGAGCCAGTAAAATGAAGCATTCTATACTGCTGTGATTAATAGGAATACCCTACCATATTTAAATATTTCTAGAATTTCATTTTAACTTAGGCTTTGACTAACAAAAACAGTACAGATTCTTCAATACAGATTCAAAATGGCTCTACACTTGGAATATCATGTCTTGTATTTCTTAAAACAGCTTTTCAGGCTAGTACAGGAGACCAAATCATCATATTAAAAAATGTAAAAATTTTAAAAATAAAGAAATGAATTCTACAGTGAATCTTGTCATTAAAAACCACTTTTTATACTCTACAAAGCACAAATATTTTCCATTTCCATTTTCCCATATAAAATATAAGGACTTTAGTTAGTGTCTACCGAACATCTTTGTTCTCTGATATGCACTGATTAGGTGCCAGAAAGAGCCTTCTGGAATCATCACCCAAAATACACAAGATAGACATGTTTAAGATACATCCTCAAATTCATATCTGTTTGAAAGCAATAAAATTGGGGCTAAATTTTAGAGCTGACAGGATCACATCTATCCCATAATAAAAATTATTTCCCTGTTGAGAGAGATCTTCCCTTCCTACAAGAATCTTTCCATGAGTAAGAAGCTTCTCTTTCTGGTGCCTGGTGTCACATAAATATCTAGCTGAAAGCTGCCCTGTGCCTATTTTATAATGGGTCACATTTATTTATTTATTTATTTAGGTACTGGGGTGAAACATGTGCCTTGAGCTTGCAAGGCAAGCTGGAACACTGAGTGAAATCCTTTGATGAATTTGGACCACTTTTAAAAGAACAGAATTATTATAAGGAATATTCAGTGTATTATTGTTTAGATATAATGCCCTCCAAAGTCTCCCATATTCACAGGTGGACCCCTTGTAAGGGGACTGGATCGTGGGGGCTTGATCATTTACGAATCACAGACAAATGTGCAGTGAGGAGGTGGGGATTAGTCAGAGGCTCTAATTAGAATCATGGAGCCAGACTCTTGGAGAATGCATCTCTGCCCAGGGCTCTGCCTTTCCCTCTCTGCTTCCTTGCAGCCATGGGTTGAGCAACTCTTTTACTGTTCCCTCCTTCTGTGCTATTCCTGCCTGGAGCCAGTTTACCAACAACCGAATCTCTGGAAACACAAGCCAAGAAAGCTCTCTCTCTTTGAGTCCTGGGTGACAGATACTGCTTTCAGTGATGAGGAAGACTTTCAAGACTGTATGCCCAAGTTCAGTTGTGCTGACTCATGCTAACTCCTGAGAATTTATTTCTCATTGTTTTCAAGATTTTTTTCCAGTTAGTTTATGCATAGTCACTTGCCTGAAAATGGCCATAATCAGATTATTCACACTGCAAAACTTGACAGCACAGTCTTTAGACAGTCTGGAAAAAAAAAAAAAAAAAAAAAAGGTTGTTAAAGTTTTTAGTGTCATACTAATTTAATTTAATCAGGTTTTCCTCACAACCAATGAAAATTATCCCTGTGATAGAACTCTGACCAGAGTAGACTTATAAGAAAAGAGGGGAAGCATAAACAATGTGTTTAGGTGGGTAACTGAAAGTATCTACTGAAAGGGATTTTTCTATATATGTTGTAAGGAGAGCTGCATTAATCTTAGGAGAAAAAAAATCACAACAAATTGAATATATAAGTCTTTGACAATCTCTAAATTCCTTTTCATCCATTTTTGCAAGTTTTTCTTATGATATAGGATGTCAGCCTTTGCTTTTTCTTTAGTGAAGGTCTCTACTTGTGTTTAGTCCCGTCTGAAACATTATTGTTTTCATCTTCCCATATGCAGAAAATTTTCATCTTGCATAATTTAAATGTCCTCCCACTGCTCAGAGAAATCTTCCCCAATCATACAAAATCAAACACCTCCTGTCTTTATTGTCTAATATATCATGACTTTTTGGCCTTCAGTGTATGAGTCACTACTGGTAGTTTAACATTTATTTCTCCCTCCCCTAGAATTTAAGTTGTATCCATATTTTTTCAGTATCCAGTGTAGAGGTAACACATGACAAATATTCAGGAAAAATGTTCTAAATAAAAAATAAGGCAAGAGAGAGAGAGAGAGAAAGAGGGAGAGAGAAAGGAAGGAAGGAAGGATGAAAGAAAGAAAGAAAGAAAGAAAGAAAGAAAGAAAGAAAGAGAGAAAGAAAGAAAGAACAAATAATACAGATCAGAGAAAAAGGAAAAAAATGAGGAAGAAAGCATAGAGACAAAGATAAGGAACAATAGCTAAGGATCAATAAATGTTTAAATTTAGGAATCAAGAATATATACAACAGAGTAGAATTGAGAGGAAAGAACAGAGGTCTACATGCATGAAATAAAATGTTTAATGATCCATGAATTCATTCATTTATTCATGTATTTATTCATTCAAAAATCAATTATTAAGCCTCAGTTTCTTCCTTTGATATTAGAAACTCCTCCAGTACATGGAGAAATACAAACACAAGACATTTTCATTTAATTTCTTCTCTGTAGCATGGACAGTTGTGTGTTTAATAAAGGGTAGGAGTAGAAGACAAGCATACAGAAGGGTTGCAAGATGTTTTAGGAGAAAAAAAGAAAGAATACATGCAGTCTTCTTAGACTTGGAGCACTAAGAAGTGGACAGAGGCTAAAGGTGAAGGAAAATGCTGACTGAATACATGAAGTGAATTCAGTCTTGCTGAATTTGGAGTATGAGAGGATTCGAGATGAAGTGGATCCTGAACAGGCTCTCAGGTCACATACTGGGATTCTGATGAAGAAGTATGGACTCTGTTCTTTGTCTTGACAGCAGTGGATAAACACTCTTTACCTGAACAATAATAAAACTCATGATACACTGTAAAAAGACCATCCTGGCCTCATTAGAGCCATAATTGGACTGACTCGAGCCTGAGAACAAGAAGGCTGAATTATGATTCTCTTTACAATAACTAAGAGGGAGGTTTTAATATCATACAATCTAGTTCTGCGATACAAATATTGGCTATGGGAATGGGCTGCAGATGCACCAGGCATCGATTTTCAGAAATGAAGGAAAAGCACAGCTCAGCTCCAGCATATTATCAGGTATTCACATTGTCTCTGCTTCCTTCACAGTGTGACTGTGATGATGTGCCTTAAAACAAAATATCTTCACTTTCAAAGACATTCTGCACTTTTTCACCTTTTGCCATTCTTCCCAGGAAAAACATCTATTCAAATCATCTAGAGTAAAATCAGTTATTCCACATGATGCAGATAAATACATAGCCCTCAGCAGATGCCAGCTTTTTGAATGACAGGGGTGGAAAATCGCTCATCTTCCTCTTCTCTGAAATGCATGACCCATCTCCACCCACTTTCAAAGAAACAAAAGTCTCAAGGACTCATTGGGGAAAAAAAATAACCATTCAATATGATGTGACGAGGCTGTTGCCATGGTAATTCAAAGTTTTTTTTTACATTGTGATAATTTTTGAAAATGGAAATTTCTTTTTGTCTCCTCATGTTACTTCCCTTTGTTGTACATAAGTATTCAAACTCACACAGAAGCAGTTTGGGTCAAAGAAATAAAGATAAAGGAAAATAAAAAGGCTTCTGTCTCCTGGTTATTTTTCCATTTCTTTCCACTTACTAGCCTAGAGAGACTGTTGAGTTGTTTAAGGGATACATCAAACACAGAGTCAACATGAGGGCTGGAGAAAAGATAATCCTACTATTTAGATTTGGAAAAAAATGCATAGGTATACACATGTTTAAAATACCCTGTTAAAATACCCAATAGTATTAACTTATGTAGAGCATATACTATCACTTCAAATAGCAGTTTGTTTTCAATTTAATGTTGTAACACAGCTTAAGAGTGGTGATTGTATGATATATATTGTGAAATAGAAAATAGTCAATGTGAAATAGGGTGAAGGTGAAAAATAGTGAGATTATAACAAAAAAGAAAGAAAATAAAGTTTATGTATATTGGGGTGGGAGTGGTAGGGTGGGTATGGCTATGGGGAAAAAATGAGAATTAGGTTGTGTCATATACTGTACAAATTCTCATGGTGAAGTGCAATCATGATATGTATATGTAATGTACCAATAAAGATTTCAATTTAAAAAAAAAAGAGTGATGATTTATTCAACTACTTTCTACTTAAGAAGAAACATCACCAGACCAGCACTTCCAGGATCCATCTACAAAAATAAATCATCTGCATATATACACCAAGCATGGGAGGACTTGGATAGAAGTGCAGTTTTAAGTTGTTCTTTCACAGTGTAGTTTATCTGGCAGCAGGATTCTAAAGAAGTGGAGATTTAGATCCCTGAGACATCTCTGTTGACCTCCATGAATGCTGACATTACCAGAGGAAGAGAGAGGCCAGGGCAGAGGTGAGATTTCACTGGCACCCAAGAGATAAGGGCTTTGATGCTGCTAAACATTCCATAAAGCTCATATACACTCTCATGGTGAAGAATTATCCAGCTCCAGATGATACCAAACTATTACTGAGCTTGAGAAAGTCGGCCTTAGAATGTGGAGATGATAGAAATAGGAATTGTAAATTAATCATTGGGAAACAGATTTTACTTCAGGTTTAGGTTGAAAAAGCTTGTCTGCTGGGGTTGGTAAAATGTCAGTGAAGATGTCCAAGGACTTATTTCAAACTTTGGAAATATGAAGCTTTATGGTTTCAGATAGACATAGAAAAACATTAAGGAGTTCATAAGCCAGCGAAGGCTGTACATATTGTCATTCACATATTCACTGACCAATATTGATTTGAATAAATCCTGGATATTGAACTGAATACTGAAAATCCAATAATAAAATACGAAGATTCCATCTGTCATTTGTTCCCTAGTCTAGCAGGGAAAAATATCATAAGTAAATGAACAATCAAATATTTATTAGTAGTGATTGTAAGTGCTACTTAGGAAAAGTAAAGTTTTTGGACTATGCATTACCAAATGGAAATGTCTTTAGGAAAAATATCTTTAAATTGAAATTTATTAGATTTGGTTAAAAAGAGATAATTATGAAAATATGAGCTGTGACTATATGTCCAGCAGTATGCATTTATGTTCAATCACTTTTCTGGTTCCTTTTCTTTCTTTCTTTCTTTCTTTCTTTCTTTCTTTCTTTCTTTCTTTCTTTCTTTCTTCCTTCCTTCCTTCCTTTCACTTTTCTAACTAAAACTGTGAATAACCCAGAGAAGATGATACCAAAAAAGACAAGATAGAGACAATTAAAGAAAATGAAGTTTGTGTGTATACAAAATAATACGATTCAGTCATAAAGGAATATAAATTTGAGGCATCTGTAGGAAAATTGATGAAGTCTGAGGAAATTATGCTATATGAAACAAATATAGGGCAGAAACATAAATAACACATGCTTTCTCTACATGAAAAACCAAAAATGTAAATAATTGAAAGAAGAAAATAAAACAGCTATAGTAAAAAGAGGGGGTGGACTTGTGGAGCTGGGAAGATCTGAGTAAAGGGGGAAATCAGAATGTGGGAAAGGGAAGAAGAGGTTTTAATGACATGTATGCCTACATGTATATGTATATGTGCATGTATATGTATGCATACCAACTTTCAAACATGAAAGTAAATATTCTATATTGTCATACTTGTACCAATAAAAATAGAATTGAGACAACCACAAAAATATAAAGTAAATTTTATTCTCTTAAAGTAGAGCAGAATTCAAGTTTTTTTGTTTTGTTTTGTTTTGGTTTTTTTTGTTTGTTTGTTTGTTTGTTTTTTTGAGACAGGGTCTCGCTTTTGTGGTTCAGGCTGGCCCTGAGCTCAGCCTCAAACTCACATCACAGCAATCCTCCTGCCTCTGCCTCCCGAGTGCTGGGATTACAGGCGTGAGCCACCACGCCCGGCACTGTGGTGTGTGGTACTGGTTGCTGCTGGGCATGAGTCTCCACGCCCAGTATTGTATGTGGTTACCGGGGAATCAAACCCAGGCCCTTGCGCTTGCAAGACAGGCGCCGGAACCACTGAGCTAACTCTCCGACCCCTTTTTTTGGTTTTTAAACAGGGTCTCACCTTTGTAGTTCAAGCAGGCCCTGTGCTCAGCCTCAAACTCACAGCAATCCTCCTGCCTCTGCCTCCCAAGTGCTGGGATTACAGGTGGAAGCCACCATGCCCGGCACTGTGGTATGTGGTTCTGACTGTCGATGGGTGTGAATCTCCATGCCTAGCATTGTTGTATGTCTTATCCAGGGATCGAACCTGTGCCCTTGCACTTGCAAGGCAGGTGCCAGAACCACTGTGCTAAATCTGTGGCCCAAAATCTAAGGTTTTGCTTGAAATCATGACTCCAGTTAACATTAACTGAGTTTATTTTTTTGGTCAAGGAAAAAATCTGTAAGAGGTTGTGTAAGCTAAGGCATGGATTAGATGGGAAAGGAGTCCAGGAGCCAGATGAGAGTCAGAAGATCCCAGATCAATACTTGAATTGCTTAGCCTGTTGCTTCAGAAATGCTGAAATGGGAATCCAAGTTTTGTAATAACCCATATATGTGTCAGCTAGTGCTGGTATCATTGCTAATCACACATGTGTTTTCCATATAAACATTTTACATGTTGTTTCACAGATAATTTAAGCACATTTTGTATTGATGTTAGCATATATACAGAAAAGTATACTAAGCATGGATAGGTAGCTTAATAAACTTTCATTTTAATGACATCTTCAGTACTGTGTATTTTCATAAGAGCACTTTGATAACTGTCAAAGACAAAATATTACCAATATTCCAGATATTTCTTTTTATCTTTTCTAGTTAACATTGCTTACCAGAATATGTAATGTCATGTTTTATATCACAAGATATTAGTTTTTCTTGTTTATGAAATGCTCTGTAACAGGATCATAGCCCATATCATCTATATCTCTCTTTCATTATCTATAGTTAGAGTATGAGATTCTCTCACTTTGAAATATGCTCATGCAAAGGAGTAGCAACTTTATTTCTAATTATATAGGAATTTTTCCATATTACTACAGATTTGGGAGATTTTCTCAACTTTAGTGGTTTTATAAATAACATCACCAAGAAAATTAATGAACATATCCTTGAGTAAACGTTTGCTCATTTCTGTTTATGTATCCAAGAATGTAATTTGACTTTACTCATTTTGGATGCAATGAACTTTATCAGTCCTTCATCTTTCCATTTCTAACAGCTCTGTATGAGAGTTCCAGTAGCTCCACATGCTCATCAAGATCTGGCTCTGTGTCTTTATCACTCAACAACTCTGAGTAAACCTTCCTCAGCACTTTCACCTGTATTTCTTGATGACTAAAACAAATCTGCAATTTTTTTTTTTTTTTGAGAAAGTGCTTGCTTTATACTTCAGCTTGATCTTGAATTCACTTTGTAGCCCAGGTTGGCCTCAAACTTATGACCATTCTCCAGCCCCTGCTTCTCAAGTGCTAGGACTTCTCAAGTGCTAGACATGAACCACAATGCCTGGCAGTAGAAGTCTGTACTTTATTTTGTATATATTCATCTTCCATTTCAACATCCTGTTTTGTCAAAGGCTTCTTCCAGTCTCTGAACCATTTTGTTATCTGGCTTTTGTTCTCTTTAATGTTATTTTATTTTGTTTACAAATGTTTCTATCAAATTGATATGTGCCACCATCTTCTGCATAATGACTCGTTTTTTCAATCATGTAATGATATCTTTCAATGGAAATACATTTTAATTTTAATAGTCTAATATATGTTTACATTGTGATTCATGTCATTTGTGGAATGTGAAAACATTTTTATCTACTCTGAATTCATGAAGAAATATTTCCAAATCATATTCTAGGAACTTTTTATCTTTCACATTTCTATACATAATCTAACAAAATAACTCCACTATTTTACATTTTAGAGGAGAAATCAAGATTAGTTCCTTGTTTTCCAACAAGGATACTGAACTGATCAAGCTCCATACTGAAAAGACCCGTTTTAATTACGGCATTTATGTAATTAATTAGTCTTAATCTTCAGGTGTGAAAGTAACTCTCAATTAATTTCCTTCCACTTTCACATTGCTCTATACCTTCTTCAAAATCATACCATATAATGTAATTTTATGCTAATTTTTCACTTAGGCTAAATTTTTAAACTTTTTCCTTCAAATTTGTGCAAATATGGCATTTTTGTTTATTTGTTTTTTAAATTGAGTTCTTAAGTCTACTTATCCATTATCAATAATACGTAATGACTACTTTCATTAGGAGTATATTAAAAGCATCAGTTATGGAAATCTGATAGTTTTACAATATTTGTCTCTTTCAATACATGACCCTGTTTACTCCTTCTTGGAGGGGAAACTGTGGGTTTTAATTTCCATCAAAAAATTATCCTTTAATGCATAGTTTTCTTTTAAATACAGTACCCATCTCCCAAATGCATAGGTATTTTATTTACTTTCAAGTGATTAATAGTTTAGACTATGGAAAAAAGGATAATTCATACCTGTAACTATAATAACTATAGTTATTTCCATCCACTATTTGAGACTTGCTTTACTGTCTAGGCTCCAATCATTTTTGATAAATGTTCCTGCTGTACCTGTAAAAAGTATGCATCTTGAAATTATTCCACCCTATACTTATTTTAATAATTTCACGGAGTTCTCCTCTCTTAAATCTCTGATCCCTTACTTATTTATAAATTCATGCTTCATTTTTACTTCCTGTGAGATATGTTAAGAACGTTCACTAAGAATCTGAATAACAATAGATTATTCTACTTTTAGTCTGCTTTGTATTAGAATAGTTATATCAATTTATTTGGTATTTATTAAAATTATGTGTATTTTTATGCTGTTATTTTCAATTTTTTGTGTCTTCTTGGTTAACATTTTCTCTTATAAGGAACATGCACATTTCTGGATCGTTCCAACAGTCTTCTTACAATCAAAGTATATTACAGTTATATTTATTAATGATAATTATTTTATATTTGACAAATACTTTTTATTTCTATTGTATTCCAAGTTTTTGTTCTATTATTTCATTTGACTTAGGGCTTTTCTTTCCCTTTTCCTAAGATCTTTATGTTTACTCTAATTCCTCACTCTTTGGAATTTTTTTTTTCTTCTGGTAAGTACTTGCTTTGTAGTAACTTTTACCACATAGTTAATATTTTTCAGCCCTGTCAGAATATTAAAAGCTGGACTCTTTTTCGCTATCTGGTAGTATTATTTTCTGCTTAGGTTCCCTAATTCTGTCTGTATTGTTTTAACTAAAACTAAGCTCCAGCACTCAATGTATCCCCCTTCTTGTGGAGCTCTTTGACCCACTATTCCTAGTTTCCAGGTTGCCTACTCAATACTTTCCAATGCATATTTGCCTCTCAATATCACACAGTAGATGTTATTGTTATTATTATTTTCTCATATGAAAATTACTTCCAGAAGGTGGATTTGCATGTCACAGACTAGTCTTGCAAATCCAAAAGTTTATTTCCCATATTATATGTCAAAAAGAATTGCTTATTGGACCTCCAAGGGGATGTCTTCTACACTTTCTCTCTAAATACACATCATTCCCTAGCTATTTATGTATGTCTCCAATTATATCTCCCTCCCTCCAATCTTTCTTTCTCTTGTTCATGTATTTGTCCATATTTCAGTTGGAGCCAAAAACATCATAATTAAAATCCCTGACTCTGAAGGTAGAATGCAAAGTTTCACTTCCTGGCTGTATTGGTAATAATAAATGTGACTTTTTCACATTTCCACATGCCATTTTTGATTAGTGGACTTCTTATTTAGAATGTTCTTTGATATAAATATTTGTGCCCTATTTTTCTCCAATCATATATTGAATGTGTACTTGCAACATGATGAGGTTAGGTGGTGGGGTCTCTGAGAAGTGACAAAGTCATGAGAAGTAACCCTAAGGAATGAGGTTAGACTCCTTCAAAAAGAGATGAGAGTTATGTTGGTATTCTCTTGTGTGAGGACACCGGCTCTTGTCTGTGAGCCTGGAAATAAGTTTTCTAATGTTTTAATCAGCAGAGAAATACAATTCTGTAGTTAATAAGCTACGTAGTTTATAATAGTTTGTGACAGCAGCTTGCATGGACTACAAACATATTTAAGTCCTTTGAGAATCCCAAGATAACCTGAAAAAAAGTCTATTAGGCAAATTATATTCACTGAACACTTTTGTTCTCCTGAAGTTAATTTTCCTTCTGGAAGATAGCAGACTGATTCACTTTTCAAGCACATCTCAAACTTGTACATTTTTGTCATAGCGTTGCTGTAAATCGGAGTCCATTTCTTTCAGGGTGAATAGGAGGAACATTTTTAAATATTTCTTCTTGGACAACACTTTTAAAAACATTCAGAAACATCAGTGCCTTGGGACCCTCTCCCAACAATATCAGGCTCCCTGGAGCCAAGCTTGAGGATCTTGAATCTTTATTTTGTGTGAGCTACAGGGAAGTTTTATTTCTAATGTGAACACAAGAACGTGATGCATTAGATAATTCAGTTTATCCTAAAGCAATTTGTTAATCAATAGGAGGATTACAAGAAAAGGAGGTTACATTAAAACTGTTGTATCCCATGATATTTTCCAATTGCTTAAAAATAAATGAATGAATTCATGAGGTAAAATTGTGAGATATTTGTTTATTTCACTTAATTATTAAAACTCAAAGAACATGAATACATGTCAATAGGTTATTTTTAGTTTTCTTATTTTGTATAAAATTATTTAATTATATCCACATACAATCTTTTTAGGTTCATATACATTTTCATATGACTTGTCTTATTAAATATATACCATTACACTTTCAGTATAAGATTTACCAGTCTCAAACTATAAAATGAAACTATAAGGCTAACTAATGTGATATTTTGAGTGCAGTCTGGTCAATTTTCTGAGACACTGATGCCAGGAAACAGATCAACAAATTCTCTCCATTTGAGACAGAAGGTGTAATTCAGCATCAGAACATACACAGGCTCTGTGTTGAATCCCTAACTCCATATAAGTAAACAAATGATCTGCATTCAAAAAGCTAACTCTGAACTTTCTGAAACTATGTAGCTGTTATCATCTTCCTTTGGAGGATGCTCAGAAAATGTTAGAATAATGTTCCAGGACTTCATTTCACATGATGATCACTTAAATTGTGAAAACTAAGCACATATCCAGGTAGCCTGCCTTTGGGGCTCTTGTTTTTAGCCTATGCTAAGAAAACTTTTGCTTTATCTTTGTTGTTTGAGAGGGTCCATGACCTTCAGAGTGTTTTTCCATTTTTTAGTCCATTACTATTAATCAATACCAAGTTCTCCATCTCAGATCGTAAATCAAGTGACTTTCCTAGTGTTGCTAGGTAATGGTTCTGATGGGTCAATCACACTGAAGTGTGAAGGAATAATAATGGTTATACAGGTATTCAATTCTGAAGTCTGTTTGCATTTGAAGGGGGGCCACAAATACATTTTCCACTGAAGTGTGAAATATGAAGATATCTGCAGTTATTTCTACTCAAATGAAGGGAGAAAGGGCTGGAGATTTAGCTAAGTGGCACAGTGCCTGCCTTGTAAGCGCAAGATTCTGAAATCAATCCTCAATACCAAAGAGGAGAAAAATAAAGGGAGAAAAGATATTTGGTCAGCAGGGTTTTAAACACTGAGAAAACTACTTTGTTTTGAAGGAAAAAGGGAAAATAGAGGAAATGGCATATTGAGGCTAGCACAAGAGATGGAAGATATACCAACCCTTTATGACAGATGCTGGTAAGTCGTACTCACTCTCACAGAGAGAATTCCTGGCTGCCGTACACTCCACGAAAAGCTGGTGCACATGCTTAGATGTTCTTCTCAAGCAGATGGTTGAAAACTTCCTTTTCAGATCATTAATAAAAAAGTGAACAAGACAGAAAAGATTTTAATTTCTTCAAATGTTCTACCTTTGCATCTTTGATCATTGCAAACATGTAAAAGTTGCCATTTCTTCAGAAGCATACCAGTTTCCTCTGTATAGTTGTCTGAAGGGAAACGTTGATGAGATATGAAACACTATTGAATGCATCAGCAGTGGAACTATGACTTTTAACTATTTATTGGTCAAATTATTGGTGAAGTTTTGATATCATGATAAAAGAGATCCCTTGCAGTTGGGCTCTGGCCTGAGCTATACAATCAGCATAGGGACTGTGATGTAAATACACTACTAGTAACAATTTTAACTTCTATTCATCCCTAGTGAAGTATTCTCGGGTGGAAGATGTTTTGAGAATAGTAGGCTTAGTTCAGATTCAAAGCATTACTTTTGTGTCTTCCTCAAAGATAAATCTTAGTTAATCATCAACAATGCTTCCCTACTTTGCTGTCTAGATACAAGGATGGAAACAGTAGAAATGCCAGCAAAAACAGGGCTGGGTATTTAGCTCAACAGCACAGTGCCTGCCAGGCAAGCTTGAGGTCCTGAGTTCAGTCCTCCTAAAAAGTCTGGGAAAACACGAAAGAAAAAGCATGTGAAGAACATAAGTAGAGTAGAACTTATGTACTCAACATAAGTTAAGCAGAACATAAGCTTATAATACTAGTAGTCACTTAATAAACTGGACATTGTGCCTTTTCGTAAGACCAAAATATTTTAAAAACTAATAATATTTTCCCTCTTATGCAAAGTGTTCAGAAGGGATATAGATGTTGATATAGATATTTCTGAATAAAGAAATCAAATGAAATTACACTGGAATTTTTTGTTATTAATACATAATTTATAAATTCAGACCTACATTCCCATTGGAGAAAGGAGGGAAGTATAGTTTATAAAATATGAAATCTATAATTTCCACTATCTTAATGGGCTTAAATGAGTTCTCCAAAATTATTTTTCCTTTTTTCCACTGAATGACTCAAGAGGCTCACCTGTTATGTGAGAAATTATTATACTTATTTCATAGAGATTTAGAAAGCTAAATCTATCATCACATGCAAATTAGTCAAAAATTTTTGACACATAATTTGTATTTAAAGTAGTTGAAAACAATTGTACAGCATACAGATACCATATGCTCTCACCTGTATTGACCTGAAGACACAGGTAGGTTCAGAAGAGGTAAGTGTATGTAAATACATATATAAAAAACTTTACTACCATTAGATTCTGGTGCAATGCTGTTTAAACCTTGGTTATTTATTGCCTAGCATAGTAACCTAAGGTCTAGAGTCATACAACCTACACTCATTTCCATTTCTAGACTTTACAATCAACATGATCTGAGTAAAAGATAAAATCTGCAATTCTCATATTTTTTCAGCTGCAACCTATGGATAATATTATTCATTATGTAAGGCTATTGGAATTTTGAATTCAGTTTAATTCTGAACTATGTGAGTAGTTAGAACAATGCTAGAGACGTACTAAACTACACTCAAGTGCAAGACATTCAAGTTTTCATGTTCCTTACCCACCTTAGTATATAATGAGTGTGATATGTAAGATTGTATTTTAGTATCTATCATTCATTTCAATATGCCAAGTAATTTGTTGTTCTCTGTGTTAAATACAATTAGCGGTTTGTAAAGTATTTATGATCAGTAGGGAAATACAGCGCTATTTGTAAGATCAAGGTGGGGCCCAGAGTCATTGATTTCTAAATAATTGGGCTAACGTGTAGACTAAATCAAAAAGTCAGTGATGGACATTCTTCTGTGGGAGAGCTGCTGTCACTACTCTTGAAAAAATTAGTGGTGCTTGAGTCATATATGTTTTTGTTTATTTTAATGCATGATTATGTCTCCCTAAATAGATAAGTCCGACGCTCCATGTGTCCTCTTAAATCTAGCTGAAACCCTTGTACATTTCCCTTGAGGTCACATACAACACACTCGCACCAAGACCAACATCACAAGACCAAGTAACGATTAAAGTTCTGAAAGCTGCGTCAGTTCGGGAGTTATTGCGCTTGAAAGGCTCTCTAGAGAAACCCCTGGGTTTGTCTGCCTCCCGGAAGATTAGTGCTCCCTCTATTGGCAACAGGTGTTAATGTCTATTTTCAACTTCCTTGATCCTTCCTACAGCTCCATTTCCCTGCTTGCTTTTAGCTTCCCCCAACTCAATCTGATGATGTACTTTCATGTGGAAACCTTAGTCTTCTGAGACTTCTCTTGCTCTGAATACTCTAGGCTTTTTTTTTAAATAAAGGAGACAAATGTAGATGAATCTGTCTTCTGCATTACTTTCCACTCATTTATACAAAGTGCCACTGTTTGCTTACATTACATAGCCTTACTTCTTACAGGGGTTGGTTACATATTCTGTTAGAATCCTAAATAAACAATAGAAGACTTTTATCATAGTATTTTACAAAGACTCTCTGGACCCAGGACTAAGTAGTCTAGGTACGGAGTGGGGATTGCAAACACTTTCCATGAGAACCAGGGTTTATTTTCTGCCTGTCGCCCGTTCATTGATTGTTTGTTTCAGTGCATAGAGCAGAGCTCTCACTTTGCATGTTCCGACTGCCTGTCCTTGCATAAAACATGATTCTCTATCTAGAACAATGCTGGAATACATTACATAAATTTCCCTTTGATAGCCAGCATGTTTCTACTCTAATAGAATCGGAGGAGAATCACATTTCCTTTCCCCCAGCATTCCTGATGTGCTTCATAACTCTCTCTTCTGTGAATCCAATAACCATCTCCAACCCATTAGAAAGGATACTTTTCAATAGAAAGCTGAAGCAGCTCAGTAGGGCAAAGCCAGATAACACAGCAAGCAGGCACAGGATAGTAGAAGAAGACAGATTTCAGCAGGTTACAGAGTTCTATAGTCAACTTTCTTTGCATTGAAAATTCTTGCAGGATCAAGAATCCTGCTTACAATGTGGAGGGGACTCACAAATCTTTGTTATTTCGAGGCTTACACAACCATTTCTAAACTTGAGAGTGTCCTTTTTGCCGAAGATACTACAGTGTGCCTGGCTTCATATATATTCTCAAACGCCAGTGCATTCATGTTTGTAGTGACAAACATTATCCATCAGGTTCACTTGAATAAGGGGTTCATCATATGGCCTCCCCAAAATGCAAGTAGTTCTCTGTGAAGAGAATGTCTTAAAAAGTTTTTATCATCTTATTTGCAAGAAAAAAATCACGAGAACTCTGTTGTAAGAACTGAATGCTTCTGTGATCCTTGAAATTATAACACCTGTCCTTGCATATGAGAGAAAGCCCAAGGTCATCACCTAGACCTTAGCCTTGATACTTTTTAGGTAGCCAATCCATGTAAATGGCTTCGCTCCAGATGTTTGTTGTGGAATGGAAATCAATTAATAAAACCTAATTTGTTTAAGTCAGGTGTTTCATTTCTCGGATTCATTTGCTTGACTTCAATGAAAAGTATTTCTGCTATAGTTCATGAAGCCTTTGCATGTAGAACTAATTCCTAATATCTTACTTAAATTCTTAGGACTACTGAGGATTTATGGTCATTATTTCAAATGTCATGACTTAATCCAGAAGCTCTTAAGTCTTAGCAAGTCATAAGACCCAGTTTCTTGGAACAGAAGCTGGTAGAAATAAGTTCAGATTTCAGTAGCCTCTGCTGAGTTCATACTCAGTGCAGGTGTGGAGAAGCCAATTCAAACACTGGACTATCAGTAACTGCAGGCTAAGTTTGACATTGGGTCACATAAACTCTGAGTCCTGAGATCTGACAACTGCATCTCAGTTTGTAGAGTGCACCATAGCACTCTGATTCTCACAATGTCACCATACTAAGGCAGTATGGGGAAACAGCCCCTGACATATGGAAGACTGTACTGTTTTGCTAATGCCTTTCATAACATTTAGACTGACTCAGTATGCAATTTATTTTGTTTTATTTTGCTTAAAAGAAATAAACTAATAAAATCAGTAAGTCATAAGTATTCTTATGCTTGAACTCTATTTTGCAAAATCAGTTCATTTTACAACACTAAACCCACATTCTTCCACATTATCTCTTAGAACCTCCTTGCTTCATTTAGAAACAAGCCTATGTCCTCTAATTACCATACTACCTACTGGGCCCACTTCATGTACTTTGGCTGTGCATTGGTCAGTTTAGTTATTCAGAGTTTAAAATAACAAAAATTTAGAAATTTACTAGGATTTTTCACACTAAAATTGAGTCAGAATTCATCTAAGCTACAAACTGAATATATTAACTATTCAAATAAATTGACCCATCAGGCTACAGGAGAGGATGCATTAGGTCCCTACAAGAGCTAATAGTTGGGTGTTCTGTGATAAACTAGGTCACTACTGAGACTTGGACAGATTTTTTGATATGTCATTGGCTGAACTGGCCTTGAGCTGCTCTCAGAAGTCACTAAAGCGAGCAGCACTACACTTGTCCCCATTGATCAAAGATGAAAACATAGGTTAAAGTCAGGGGCTGCAGATACACCCTTCCCTGAAGCTGTAAATCAACACAATCAGTCTACTCAATGCTAAGCAAGTGTTTCTTAAACTATGTTTGTAAATGTGTTTATAAAGCAAGAACCTCCAATCCATCAGCCCTCAAAGAGCTAATCAATATATTCCAATCTGATCTCAGGGAAGTTTTGCCCATGGGAAGTTTAATTTATTTCAACTCATGGCCATGAAAAAAATGAGCAGCCAAGGCATTTTGACAAAATAGAAAAGTGGACAATGTTGTATCCCAGACCAGTTCTGTTTCAATTTTCTTTTTTATTGGAACAAATTACCGCACTGAATGAAATGACCATGAAAGCCAATCAGGCATGAGGACAGTCTTTGGGCCAAGGCAGGTAGAATGAGTGTGTGGAAGAGAGTGGATAGGTGGGAGCAGCAAGAGGCACCATTATTCACAGACTGTGCTGTGTTAAAACATTTCTTAGAAGAGGAATAGGAAGTCTGAGAAAGGATTCCCGTATGTGATCTGCTGGATGAATTTCCTTTTAACAGCATTTGTATCTGGATGTAATCGCTTCCCATAGTGAAGGTGCTTGCCCCTGAAACATAAGTTCCCCTGATGCCTGCAAGGGACGGTTATCAAGTGCCATGTTCCTTTGAGAGCTTGGTACATAATGACATAAACAAATCCCAAGAGAGGATTTTTTTGTTTGTATGCATCCAAAATAGGTCTATCCTATACTGAATTCAGCATAGCTTTCTGGCTGGCCCCAAGGGAAATATGCAGAGTGGCAAAATGGAAATGGGTTATCTGGGGGAGCCCTGCTGTATTGCAGGTAGCATCTGTGGCATATGTCTGCATAAGTGATACATCAGTCTCAACTCTTCTTATGCAGATGCAAGAAACAAAAGTACACATGGTCTTTTGTGTGTGAGGAGTCGGGAAAACATAAGGTGGAAAGGGACTAAATAAATCTAAAGAGAAAGAGGCACATTTAAGCAAGTGCTGTTTAAGATTGTTTATACAGAAAATGGAAAACAGGGTAAGAGATGTGTTCCAGAAAAAATAACTATACTGAAATACAGTGCCGAGAGATCACGTTTCCACCAGAGGGTTAGGAGGGATGGAAGTCCCGATTCTTCTAGATCTGTGTAAGATCACTGTTGGATCAAACAAAGAGCCGTAACCTGGAGAGGGTAAACACTACTCTGAAAAACAACAGGATTGCTCTGGAGAGCTTCCTGGACTTACATATATAACCAAAGAAAAACTTCTTGAGGATTACAAAAGTAGTAGGAGTAGAAGGAAGAGTAGAATCAAGACAATTAAATGTGATTTCCAGCTACCACATTCCCAACAGTTGCCAATATGAAATATATTTTGCAATGACCTTTTAGTTTGCTAAAATATGATTAGTTTCCACACACAAAATCATGACATGGCTAGTTTTCCAGAGGCTCATTTAAGTCTGTCATGTCATGATACCCAACCGTGCTTTCTGCTGTAACCCTACCTCCACATTTGTCTATTTCCTTGGAGATTATGAGCATGCTGGATATATAAATTAATTTTTACAACAGCTGGGTGTGTCTTTCCTATTTAATAAAATTAAATCTTTACACTTCTGTTTAACAAGAGATAACTCTCTTCAAAATCATGGGATTCATTGATGTACAACTTATTTATGGCATTTATGTTCTTCTAAAGTATCCAGACTCTCTGCTAAATTTCTAAGATAGTACAGTATGTCCAGAAAATAACATTTTGGAGCACCTATTGTCAAAAGAAGTAGTTCCTCTGTGGTACTATGTATAGTTGCATGGGATGTGAAAGCTTGAAATGGATTTCTTTTAAAATTAGGATACGGATGAGAGTGTGTAGACAGTAATTGCAAAGAGGCAACTATTATTCACAGACTGTGCTCTCAGTTAAAACATTTCTTAGAGAAGGAATCAGAACACGAGGGAGGGTGTGAGTGTGGTATCCACAGGGTAAAAATAGGCTTCTTAGGCCTCCTCATGTTGAAAACAGCCAGCTCCTCTTATCCTCAGCTCGGATGAAGGGAATGAGAACTAAAACATCTGTTAGAAAAACAGCTTGTCATTCTAAAAGAATAATGCAGATGCTAGGCCCAAAAGTCAAGTCTGATGTCCCTTCAATAGTACAACAGGAAGCTAGAAAAGTCAGAAGATAAAACTGCCTTAGGACCTTCCCTGTGCATGGTAGCAGTTGGTTCCTCTCTCCTTCTTTGCAATAAACACCTTTCACACAGGAATCCTCTCTTAACTGCTAACCTGGAACAAATCATTCTTCTTCCCATTAAAATAAATTATCTTCCACTTTTCTTGGAGAGGAATGGGCAGTAAAAACTTTAACATCCAAATAACAAATGCATTCGCTATTTTCTCTTTTATGAAAAATTAAGATCAACTACTTTGGGGGGAGAGAAGTGTATTGACTGAATGCTTTTGCATTGATTAATCTGCAACTTTCAACTTAGTTAAATTACAACAAAATTTACATTATGTTGAATACAATACTTTTTGGATAAAAATGTTTAGAATGCTAAAATTATTTTAAAAAATGATATTCAAGCCTAAGGAAATGACACTTGTCATTTGTTTTAGCTGTGTCAGATTATTACCACAAAATTCTATCAAATTTTCTTTGTTGCATTTTGGAAGAATGAAGACTAATTCCTGAAGGTTAAGAAAAATGTTACTAACCTGAAGAACTGAAAAAATATCTTATGAGAAGATTAAGATGCAAGAACTGAAGAAATTTGAGATTTGTGCCTAGTAGAGATCTTCATGAGTGATGTGTGCCCAGGTTTCAACTATAAAATAACACATTTATGAATAAGAGGGGGAGGAAATTTAATATTTTAAGAATGAACAAGAGGATTCCAACATAGTTAGTAGATTCTGTACTGAGCAAGATATAATAGTTTTTACTAAGCTTCTCACAGAGTTAACAACAGCAATGAAAGAACAAGTTAGCAGACTAAGAAAAGAGATTAATTTGTGCACATATTAATTAGAACTTTAAACTCTAAGAAGAAGTAAACCTAATAAATCTTAACATATAAAGTTATTATTTAAAAAAAATCAAACATGAGCTGGAAATATAGTTCAGCAATACAATGCCTGCCTGGCAAGCTCAAGGTCCTGAGTTCAATCCCTGGCACTAAAAGGAAAAAAAAAATTAAAAAATCCAAAGACATTTATAAGATAGATATAACATTTTGGAACTACATTCATTCTCCACTTGAAAAGGAGAATTTTAGGGCTGGGGAGTTAGCTCAGTGGTTCCGGCTCCTGTCTTGGAAGCGCGAGGACCTGGGTTCGATTCCCCAGTAACCACACACTATACTGGGTGTGGAGACTCACGCCCAGCAGCAACCAGTATCACATACCACAGTGCCGGGCGTGGTGGCTCACGCTTGTAATCCCAGCACTCAGGAGGCAGAGGCAGGAGGATTGCTGTGATGTGAGTTGGAGGCTGAGCTTAGGGCCAGCCTGAACCATAAAGAGAGACCCTGTCTCAAAACAAAACAAAACAAAAACCTAAAAAAATGAAAAAGAAAAGGAGAATTGTAGAAATGTGTATAAGCAATAGAAACATAATATAGACTAAAGAATTAATCTGAGTTTTCAAATATACCCTATACTTGGTATATGTATGACAGAGGAAGCCGCATGGAACTGTAGCGCCCCCTTTAGGACGGCTCCATAGTGAGTCATTATAGGTTTATTCGTCCTCTCACGTGTAGCCTGGATTGGCTATATTGATACCCTGAACAATTACATCACGAGCAGGATAAGAGAGTTGATTTAATTCACTGAAAACTGTACAAGCTTCTTCAATATGATTCAGAGATAGTCACTCAGTTCTTTTGCGAGGATTGAAATATGTTGCCTCATTTTCCTGTACCAGATGCCGATCATTACATCCAGACTTGATATATGGTACTAGGAATTGAACGCAGGACTAAGCTACATTCCATCCATTCTTTATTTTCATTGTTATTTTTTTTTAAATCTTTAGACAAAGAATTGCTAAGTTTCCTAGGCTGAACTTCCATTCTTCATTCTACTCCTCCAGCCCGCCTTCGGGTCTGGCATGCAAGTACAGGGACGCATTGGCTGAAGTAATGACCATCTCTAAGGCTAATATCATTTTATAAGACTCGGTCCTTCCTGATCTGGGAAAACCCAATTAGTGAGAACTAAAACAGATAGAACCATGAGATATCTCCCTCTAGCTTTATTATTTTTTTTAATTAAAAAAATATTTTTTTGGTAAAAAGAAAAATTCTAGCTTCAAGAAGATAAAATCTATCCCTCTGTGGACAGGTTGGTAATGGTTTTCCAGAGTAAGGAAAAGGGGTACACAGAGAGATAATGTAGATTTCTATGCTTTGTTTAATACTTACAGCCATTTTCAACTTTATTGTGGAGAGAAAACTGGGCTTATTTGACCTCTGTTGAGATCTTTCCTAGTAGAAAAACTTCAGCATTGGCATAGTTTATGCCTTGGTGAGTCATGATTTCTATGTGAACTTATGACTCTGGGACCAAGTGAGTAGAAGTTATATCTCTGCCTAGGACCCATCCTCAAAAATCACAAGGTCATTTTCACTGCATTTCATTTATTCAGAGTAAGTCACTAACATCAGCTGTCTTAGCAGAGGCAGCTAGACTTAATCCCTGTCCAAAAGAAGTCAAATAAGTCAGTGATACACCTTTCATTTGAGTTTTCATGTTTCTGACTCAGTTCCTCTTCTTAGATCCATCAGCTACACTTCCTTGAGTAACTCTGAAGATCATGTAAATATACTGCTCCACTTAATTTGAATGATCATCGACTCCCCTGCAGTTGGAATTCTAGTCCAACTCATCTCTTACAGTCTTTGTTCCCCTAACACAAGTGTTGAATATATAGTTTTACATGCTAGAAGCTTAAGGAATTGAGTTTTTGATGAAAGTTGTAAGAAAAAAAAAAAAACTACAGCAGCAGGATATAGTGATTTTGTTTGAAAAATCCTCTTAGTTCTTAACACATTCCTGAGTTTGACTAATCTCTCTAATTCTGTTTCTCTCCCACACTTTCCTCCCTTCCTGCTTTTTTATTGCATATAACTTGAAGGAAATGTGTGGTTTTAACCTTTTTGACAAGGCTTGTATTCAACCCAACTAAAATTAATTTTCATGTTAAATTCCCCAATGGGCATGCTTTCTCAGAACTGAAGATATATTGCACAAACACCATTTTTTTTTGACAAGCTATCTTCTAATCCTATCACAAAGTAATCAAGTTTCACTTGAATGATTTATTCTCTACACCGTGAGCCTGCTTATGGCTCATGAGTCTGTGATCACTGAGGCACTAGCAGCTTCCCTGATTCTGTAGATTTGTTATGGTGCTTTGCTGAACCATGAATTTCTATAAAAGTTTGAGAAGACAGTGATTGGATTCCTTTCCCATTTGGAACCACCCAGCTATTCTAGTGTCTGGCGTTGCATACATTTCCAGAAATTTCCTCAAATTTCTTTGAGCATACAAATTTTTTTTTAAATAGCACAAGAAAACCACAAATGAAACATATTGATTGTCTCTTTTTTACATAAGAATTAGTAGTAGTATAGCAGATAAATTCCAATTTTTCCTATTCCTTTTATAATTTTATCAACCCCATAATTATCTTCATATATTACTGTTGATCCATTGACTTTTTTTTTTTTTTTTGAGACAGAGTCTTGCTTTGTAGTTCAGGCTGGCCCTGAGCTCAGCCTCAAACTCATATCACAGCAATCCTCCTGCATCTGCCTCCCAAGTGCTGGGATTACAGGCGTGAGCCACCACACGCAACACTGTGCTATGTGGTACTGATTGCTGCTGGGCATGAGTCTCCACGCCCAGTACTGTATATGGTTACCTGGTTATGCGGATCGAAACTGGACCCTTGCACTTGCAAGACAGGCACTGGAACCACTTAGC
Organism: Petromus typicus; assembly: GCA_004026965.1. NCBI lineage: Eukaryota > Metazoa > Chordata > Mammalia > Rodentia > Petromuridae > Petromus > Petromus typicus. The sequence goes on from PVIR01003575.1 coordinate 84,909, forward strand.
TAAATCACTGGCCCGATTCATTGACTTTTTTAAAAAAATTAGTTTTATCTTTATTAGTACATGTTTGCAACACGTAATTATCACATGCATCTTGACGACTTGGTACATGTACATAACACAGATTAATTCAACTCTCTTATCCCCTCTCTCCACTTCTGGGCCTTTTCCCTTGTCCTTTTTTCCTATGGTATATATATATATATATTTATTTATTTTGCTCTCTAACTTGAGTATATTTTATATTTTCTCCCATTAAATCAATCCATACAGATTATATTTCATTTCTCATGAACCTGCTGCAATCTGACATTAACCAGTTGTGAAACTTTCACAATTTGATTTGGAAAATATGTGCCCCAGCTCTGAGAGAGGTGCCCCAGAAACCCTGTCCTGGCACCTGACAAACTCATAAATGCCAGTTAGTCCATTGAGTACAAAGTACCACAACAAAGAGATGAGGAAGCTAATTTATCAAATCCTATTTTACATATCTGTTTTCAGTGAATACTAAAAAATTTCTTATCATTAAAAATAAATACATTTTACTTGGTTGAAAATATGATCTAAATATCTTCTATAAGTAGCACTTTCAAGATTAAAAAATAAAAAATTAAGGGGCTGGGGATTTAGCTCAGTGGTTCTGGTGCCTGTCTTGCAAGTGCAAGGGCCCGGGTTCGATCCCCTGGTAAACACATGTAATACTGGACTTGGAGACTCATGCCCAGCAGCAATCAGTACCACATACCACAGTACCAGGCTTGGTGGCTCATGCCTGTAATCCCAACACTTAGGAGGCAGAGGCAGGAGGATTGCTGTGATGTGAGTCTGAGGCTGAGCTCAGGGCCAGCTTGAACTATAAAACTAGACCCTGTCTCAAATTAATTAATTGATTAAGGCATAAGCATCAGTTTGTGTATGTCTGAACTTGTGTGTGTACTTGTGCGCTCATTTGTTTGTGTAGTTGTACAAAAATTTACATTTCAAACAGAAATGTTATATCAGGGTTTTTTTAAAAATTATCTTTATTGGTACATTAAATATACACATCATGATTGCACTCCATAATGGGGATTTGTACCAGTATAAGACACAACTTAATTCTCATTTTTTCCCATAGCCCCACCCACCCTACCACCCCCCCATATATATAAAATTTGTTTCCTTACTTTTTTGTTACAATCTCAACATTGTTCCCTTTCATCTTATTTTACATTGAGCATTTTCTATTTCACAATATATAACATACAATGCTAGGACTCATTTACATCTTCATTTTCTCAAACCAGAGAAAAGATGCGATATGTATCTATCTGTGACCTATTTATTTCACTTATGAGGATATCCTCAAGGTATGTCCATTTAAGTAGAAATGATTCAAACATCATTTTTTATGGCAGAGTAGTACTCCATTCTGTAGAAGAACCACAACTTTTTTATCCAGTCTCCAGTTGATGGACACTTGGGTTGTTTCCAAGATGTAGCAATCACAAACTGGGCTGCTATAAACATGGGTGCACATATGTCACTGTGATAAGAGTCTTTTAATTCTTTTGTGTATTACTCTGAAAACTATAGCACTCTGAAAAAGGAGATAGAAGATGATATCAAAAAATGGAAAGACATACCTTGCTCCTGGGTAGGAAGAACCAATATTGTCAAAATGGCTATCCTCCCAAAACTACTCTACACATTCAACGCAATGCCGATTCAAATCCCAACAGCATATCTCACAGATCTAGAGAAAAAAATTCAAACTTTCATCTGGAACCACAAAAGACCTAGAATAGCCAAAGCAATTCTAAGCAACAGGGATATGGTGGGGGGTATCACAACTCCGAACCTGAAACTATACTATAAAGCTACTGTGATAAAAACTGCGTGGTACTGGCAAAGTAACAGACCCGAGGATCAATGGAGTAGACTAGAAGATCCAGAAACTACTCCAGATACACTGAGCCACCTCATCTTCGACAAAGGAGCCAAAAATCCCTAATGGAGGAAAGATAGCCTCTTTAACAAATGGTGCTGGAAAAACTGGGTTTTAACTTGCCAAACGCTAAAACTAGATCTAACTCTTTCACCGTGTACCAAGCTAAAATCAAAGTGGATAAGAGACCTAAATATTAAAACAGACACTCTAAACCTACTACAAAACAGGGTTTTTAAAAATAATCATAACATTAAAAAGCTTAACAAGTATTATAAAATGATTAATGACATAAAATACAAATTTCATATATGTTTTCTTTTATAT